>JAHLJT010004567.1:190890788-190960788 GCA_031308135.1 Acheta domesticus
GATATCAAGGACCACAGAATGTTTACTTCTATCAACACAATGTATTCGTGAATTAATGCACTAACATATAAGGGCAAGAATTATCCACTTTTTTCGGCATCAGGGATACGCAAAACGAGTTTTTCTCTGTCGACAAATGGCCACTTTTCGCTAAAGCATTACAATACTTCTTCCATTCTAGTATGTCATTCGGAAAGTAAAGAACGTTTTGTTCTGACACGTGACCGCGCGCCCCCACCACTACCGTCGCCGAAACCACTGATCTTGGTACGCATCCGCCTCAATTTGGCGGCAGAACGACCAATACGGTTGATTAATGCTTATCTGTGCGACTTTAAAAACGTGTGACAAAATTGACGACCCCGCCAAGTGTGAGGTTATCCGCTTTTTAAACGCGCGAAAATCCGGCCCATCGAAATTTATAGACAGATAACGGTAGTGAATGCGGCGGCTACTGTGAGATGCTTGAACGACATGGCCGCACCGTTAAAATGGCGCGGAATGCTAACCAGTGGAATCATCCTCCTTCACGATTATACAAGTCCGCATGCAGCTGGAGTGCCACAGGACACAGTTTCAGTGGGAAATATTCAACATCCGCCATACAGTCCGAAATTTAACCGCAAGCCATTATCACCCATTTCTCAAATTGAAAGATTGTTTGGGTGAACAACGTTACGGAAGTGATATACCTCTACTTTAAAAAGCCCTTAATTAGTGTTTCAACAACTTGGGCGGTAGCCGAACATGCAGAAAGGCATAGAAAACTAGTAAAACGGTACGACAAGGTCCTAAATGTCAACAGTGACTACTTAGAAAAGTAGCTTGGGTATCAAATTGTATGTAAATACAGTTTGTTTAATTATATCAAACAAAAATTTCTGTAAATATAACTTGTCTAGAATTGGAGGAGAATTCTAATGGCCGGCTGCTCTGATCGGTAGTTTCTGTGGTTTCTCCGATCAATACGAGGCGGATGCCGGAGCCGTACCCTAACAAACGGGCAACGGACCGCGCGCGATCTTTCGTTCCCCTTTTGTGTCCTATCCTCACCCATTAGTGACACATTTACATGCACTACCTACCATGCATGCTCGGAAAGACCGGCGGTAGCTAAGAGGTACTACACTTACGGGACTAATGGTCTTAGTCATTGACTCGTCCTCAATCATCAATCATACAAATACGTTCTTTACTTTCCAAATGAGCCTTGCGCATGCTAATGGTTGCGGTAGAGCAGTGGTGTCAAGGTCTTCTACGGGTGGCTGTGACGCGTCGTGGCACCGTAGCATGCCACGAGCTTGTCTGCGCAACTAGCTTCGGGAAAGAGAACTCTTACGAGTAGCAGTAACCTCGCCGTTTTACAATGGGTGGCATTGTCTCTGATGACGGGGTAATGAACTGCGCGGAGGGGCGACGGCACTCGTGCCTCGGACTCCCGCTCGTGCATGGACCTTGACAACACTGCGATGGAGGGGAGCGCGGGGGGGGGGGTGGCTGACCTCGGTGCTGTCGGCGCTGCCCTGGGCGGGCGGCGCGGGCCGCGCAGGGAGAGGCGCGGCCGCCAGTCGCGCCGGCGCTCGCTGCTGCTGCGCCGCATGGACGCCCACCCGGGCGCCGCCGCCGCCACCACCCCGCCCCTCTCGCCCGGCCCCGCTGCCTCCTGCCAACACACACACACACACCACAGTCAGTTCAGCTCCTTGGACATGAAAGTTGTTACATGTTTTATTATGACAGTCTTAGAGCAATGTGGTTATTCACGTGTTTAGGCTTATAAACAGCAAATACCATAATAATAATAATAATAATAAGAAGAAGAAGAAGAAGAAAGAAGAAAGCGGGGAGGAGAATAGAAAAGGAAAAGCAGGAGGAGAAGAGAGGAAGAAAGGAGGAGAAGGAAGGAGGAGGAGAAGGAAGAAGAAGGGAAGAAGAAAAAAGAAGGATAATGAACAAGATGCAGATCAATAAAGATCGATCATTTATGTGGCTTTTAAAGGGAATAATGAAGCCAAATTCGGAAGCAGTTGTAATAGTTGCCAAAGATCAGCGTTGAGAACACGTCATTATGATAAAGCTGTTCTCAGAAATTTCCGAAGATGATAATGCCTGAACTGCCAGGAACAAGTAGAAACCATTCATCATATTGTTTTAGCTTGTCCAATTCTAGCAATAATCGAATACATGAAAAGATACCATAGAGTGTGTAGTTTCCTCGCGCTGGCCGATCTTTAAAGCCTTCGAAGTTCCGAAAACAAGTTCCAAGTGATATAATCTTTCACCAAAACCTGGGACGTCTGTTGAACTGTGTACCATACTGTGTGTAACAAATTCAAACTGATAGCATGATAGCGATAAACGAACGGATATAGTTATCCGGTATTTGGAGAAGAAAGTGTGTACTTGTAGATGTTGCGTGTTGTGCGATCAAAACGTCGTAACCAAGAAGGTAGACAACAACGTCTAAATACAAGACTTTGGAAATCGAGATCAGCCCAATGTGGGGCGTAAGGTCGTCCCGATAGTTTTCGAAGATCTGGGGTTTGTATCTCAAAATTTGTGTTAGAACCTGTCATTCAAAAGCCGGGAATGTGCAAGAAATTCCTTTATTTGGAACAACCCAAATTTAGTGCAAAGTATTGTAGAGACACCGACAGTCCCTAGATCTGCCCCTTAGGAAGCTGGTTGCTATCTGGAGTAGATTTTATATTCAACTGACTCATAACATATTCAGGCGTGAATTAGAGGAATAATATAATAATAATAATAATAATAATAATAATAATAATTATTATTATTATTCATCCTTCAGCATCATCATCATAATAATAATCATCATCATCATCTCATACTTCATCTCCAGGGCTAACAACGCTGGATTGTAAAAATTGACTTGGCATAAAAGTGATGCCCCCCCCCCCCAAAAAAAAACGTCACGTGCCTCGGAGAATATAACTGGACCGCGATGAGTACAGTGGCGGGTTCGTGTGATCCTAGGATGACCCAAATAATAATAATTATTAATATATATTATTATTATTATTATCATCATAAAATTATTTTATTAATAGCGAGGCCTCAGGCCGTTAGGTCTGCTCTTCCGCATAACTAAGGCGGTTGACAGTAAACTAAGCGTTTGACGTTTGTAAACACAAGTGATATACGAGGTTTAGAACAATCCAAATCAGTTATTTGCGATTAGTCCTGCGTGTTGTTCAACACTTTTCGTAACATCTTAGAAGAAAAACAAGAAGAATACTTTCTTGGAATACGTATTCATACACCATATTTAGCAACAACTCATTTGTTTCGATTGCTCATAATGAACGGCCAACTATTAAATTCTCTACGTACGCTGGAATTTAAGAGTGAATGTTTTATTCCTCAGGTTGCTTTAAGTCAATTATAATGGTACAGTATGTGGATGTTCCATAAACCATTTTTAATAAAGTGCAATGTCAGGTTTATTGTAATATTTGTTGGTTTATTTGCATGCCTTCGACGTTTTGGGATCTACGAGTATATTTGGTCTCCTTCCAGAACATACATTTTTCATGAATAGTTAAATTATTGTTACTATATAATAAAGTCTTATCTACATGACATATCTCAAACGTCAGTTGCTGTGGAGAGCTGTGGGCAGTACGTACGGTGGGTGGTAGGTCGAATTTTCATTAAAACGTCTGAAACTTCAAAAGTTAAAACTTTTCAGAACGGGTCCTTACATGTTCAGTATTGAATCTGGTATATTTTGGTAAAATGTAATCTAAATTTTAGATCTTTAATAATTTTATACGCATTTTGTTCAAAATGTTACTTGTTTTTGCGTAGTTTTGCTTTGTATGTTTGAATTATCGCTACCTTAAGTATTCATTATAGCATTAATAATACATATTATTAATATAATTAATAACATAATAATACCATTAATAATTATAAAAATACGAATACTTTTTCAGTCTCGATTTGGCTTGAGGGAATACCAATGGACTTGTTCTTACATCTTGGGTTCAAATCCCAGCCTGGGTAAATAATTTTTGTTGTGTTTTTTTAACTGTTTGAAAGAATAACGCACGATATAGTAATTTCAATTGCAGAAGGTAATTTTGACCTGAAACTTTTGAATTAAAAAAAACGATTTTTTATCGAACTTCTAGCGTTTCCTTTGTTTGGCAGTTTTTTACGTGATGACTGAAATGTTAGTAGGATTGGTATAATTTCTCTAGAAAATTATAATATCCACATTGCATTAACCCTTTTCCAACATTACGAGAAAGTATGTGATGTGGTAGCATAATTCGTTTTTACATTAATTTGTAATTATATTTATTATCAAAAATTTGCATTGCTGGGAGACCAATTATTTTTTCTTTCAAATCCTTGAAATCACCATTTCTCATAAGCCTATAAGATATTACAGTTAATGAAATGAAGTAAAATACTAATAAATAAGTTGTTTCATTGTTAGGTGAGAATCCTGCCGCGGAGTGCGCGAGCTATCACGTGATGATGTAGGTACCACTACACGACACGCAATTAACATTACAAAGCATAACCTGTTGCTCAAAATTCCCGCTGACACATCGTATTTTATCACAATTTACCTCACGCCCGACAATTGTAATGTTGTTCGGATAATTATATGCTGCATTCGATCCATTCCATTCATTTGTTCTAAATTTGAGGCGACAACTTTGTGTAAATGCCTAAGCTGCTGATTTGATGTTGATTAGTTTACGACAATTGTCGTCCATATGACTTTTTGTGAACCACAATCTAATTTAATTCCTAGCATACATCCTCATTTAAACTTCATTTCCTTCAAGAATAATGTTACTGAATGTTAGAATCATATCCGATACAATGGTTCTCCTTATCAAAACCAATGAATCAAATTCAGGTTGTACACACTAATTGTGCTTTACTTTGAGACTTTTGCCCCAACACAAAATAAGATATTTGTTACACAAAAACGAGACTAAATGTGATGCGATTTTATCGTCTTTCCGAGCTTTAGGCTGAAGTGAGAAACGTCGACATAAAAGATTTATTGATACACTCAACTCTCGTTTCCCCAGCATCCAATAATTCTCCCCGAGTGCACTATTGATTCCTCGGCGAAATCTGATTGAAGCTGTTGGAAGAGATTCGCAGAAGAAAACGTTCCCAGCCGTCGGCCGTCTGCGCGTCTGCAGCAAATGCTCGCCGACTAATCTGATCCGCCACATCGCGCCGCCCGCATTCGGGGAGCTGCTCGGCAAGCCCCTCCCCCTCTCCCTCCCTCCCCCTCCCCTCCCACTTTATCCCGTCCCCTCCCATCCCCCTCCCCCTCCCATCCTATCCTGTCCCCTCCCATCCCCCTCCCCTCCCATCCTATCCCGTCCCCCATCCCCCTCCCCTCCACTCCCCTCCCATCCCCGCTCTTCCCATTCTCTCCCCTCCCCTCCTCTCCCCTCCCTCCCATCCTATCCCGTCCCCTCCCCTCCCATCCTATCCCCGTCCCCTCCTATCCCGTCCCCTCCCATCCCCATCCTATCCCCGCCCCCTCCCATCCCCCCTCCTCTCCCCCTTCCCCCTCCCCCACCCTTCCCCCCTGGACTTAAGAGAGAAGCGGGCCTCAACAACTCTGCCAGCGCCGCGTCGCTCAGGCGATGTCTGGCGCTGAGTCATTAAACGTTACATGGCGGCGTTAAGCGCCATCTTACAGTTTAGTTTTGTTATTCGGTGTTACGAAGTTTGTTTTCGTAGACTTGTAAGAATGATTGAAGTGTACTATATACTTCGTTTCAAGAAGAATATGTTTAGCGATGTTCGGGCGTAAATTAATATCTTTTGCAACGTGATTATCGTAAGTTAATCTAAATAATTCAAATGCACTTCTTAGGAATTCTTTGTGTGTTAAACTAGAAACTTCTTTGTAAGTTGTATCAAAATTATTCAAATTATTCAAATTATTCATTGTTCTGAAGATCACTACAAGTTTCAAATGTTTAAAAATTGTTTTCCGGATAGTTCACATCTTTCCTGTGACAGTTTGAAATCCAATTGATTAATTGATGATTCCGGCGCATCAACTGCTAAGGTCATTATTCCTGTAAGTGTAGTGTATTTTGTTCTCTGGAGGTAGCGGTAATATTCCCCCGCTGGATGGTGAGATTCGGTGTCGACCTACCGTCGCCTAATGGGGTTTCCCCCAAGAATGTATCTGCCACCAGTGCCCAGCCGCGACAAGCTGCGAGCTCCCGACCGGTCTCCCGACATGTGTTAGTGTAGTGCATGTATGTTTGTGTACGTGACGTATGAGGATATTTTAAGAAAGAGGAAGATGGTACCCGTGTTGTATCGGAGAAACCAAGGAAAACTACCGATCAGAGCAGTCAGCCGGTAGAATTCTCCTCCAGACAGCGACTGAATTCGATCTAGCTGACAAACAAGTGTCCGGAAATCCTGCCACCGACAGGTCTCAAACCTAGCAGAGAGTCCCGAGCAGAGGCACTGCAGTGACATCAGTTGATACCCTGAGCCACCTCTCACGGCTTGAAATCTCAAGCTTTCGGATCGTTGATTATACTGGTAGCTCTCCCTTTTCATTCACAGCGTGTTCGCATCGCTACGCCGCGCCGTGTGGCGTGAAAGCGTGCGCGCGAGCACTGGGCGTGTGGACAGACCGATGTGGTGGAGCCTCCGTTTTGGCAGTGCGTCCACGTCGTTCGAAGCTTCCGGGGCGTAAACCTCCGTCCCTGACCTTCGCCCGCCACGCCCCGCCTCGCCTCGCCCCCGCCCCGCCTCGCCTCGCCTCGCCCCGCCCCGCCTCGCCTCGCCCCGCCCCGCCTCGCTCGCCCCGCCTCTCCCGCCTCGCCCCGCCTCGCCCCGCCTCGCCCCGCCCCGCCTCGCATCGCCCCGCCTCGCCCCGCCTCGCCCCGCCTCGCCCCGCCTCGCCCCGCCTCGCCCCGCCTCGCCCCGCCCTCGCCCCGCCTCGCCCCGCCTCGCCCCGCCTCGCCCCGCCTCGCCCCGCCTCGCCCCGCCTCGCCCCGCCTCGCCCCGCCTCGCCCCGCCTCGCCCCGCCTCGCCCCGCCTCGCCCCGCCTCGCCCCGCCTCGCCCCGCCTCGCCCCGCCTCGCCCCGCCTCGCCCCGCCTCGCCCCGCCTCGCCCCGCCTCGCCCCGCCTCGCCCCGCCTCGCCCCCGCCTCGCCCCGCCTCGCCCCGCCTCGCCCCGCCTCGCCCCGCCTCGCCCCGCCTCGCCCCGCCTCGCCCCGCCTCGCCCCGCCTCGCCCCGCCTCGCCCCCGCCTCGCCCCGCCTCGCCCCGCCTCGCCCCGCCTCGCCCCGCCTCGCCCCGCCTCGCCCCGCCTCGCCACGCCTCGCCCGCCTCGCCCCGCCTCGCCCCGCTCGCCCCGCCTCGCCCCTCAGCCTTCCGCCCAGCTTCTTCCGCCCAGCTTCTTCCGATTAGGGATGTGCAGGGCCTTGCAACTCTCCATCAAAACCGGGGACAAAGCTGCAGGGTGTTACTGTAGGAGGCGTTAGTGTCACCAGGTACTGCTGCAGGCTAGGCTCGCCGACATGCGCACATGCAAATTGGCTACTTCGGGAGAAATACGAGAAGTGTCTTCTAAGTGCTCAATTGCTCATAATATATACATATAAGAAACCGCTGAAGAAAGCGCCTTTACTTTTTGTAACATTACGCGCCTACTTGCGTCTGGCGTACCTACGCAGCAGCCACGCACGTTTGAAGTATTGTTGGCAGCAGTTCGTGTTTTAGTTCGAGTAAGAAGGTACTACAGGAGAGAGCGCCACTGTAATGGTCTCCACCCCGTTAAATAGGAGTTGAAAGGCCCTGGGGATGCGTCATGGATGTCGATGTTTTGAGAATCCGATGTGTTTGAGAATCGATATATTAAATCTGATGTTTTTAAACACAAATGTTTTGTGCTCGATGTTTTTTGTGTTTCATTTATGGTGAAGGATTTTCATAATCACAATTTTGTGAAAGTTAAAACATGAAATAATAATTGACGTTGTACTACTTCCCTCCTGCACACTAACCTCCCCCGAGATGATCCTGCTGATCTTGTATTTCCTTCGTATTTCATCGTATTTCTTTACAGGGAGAAGCGTTTTATAAGTTTATTTTAAGGTAAAGTTTAATTATGAATTAATATACACGGCCACTGTCAAATTAAATTTTGTTACGCACGAATTGAATGTTTGAGATTAATAAACCATCGTGGGAACATCGATGTTTAACACGCTTACTGCCACACTGACAAAAACTGAAGGGTCCGTTATTCGTCTCATTTCGCGTGTGAGATTTGTTCTTGGGGCTGTCCTCGATATACTCTTATGTTATAACATGTTTGTGTGGGTTACCAATGCACCACGCGGCTCCAATGGAAAGGCTGCGCGTGAGTTGTATGTACTTCACACGGCCCCATTGCAAAAAGGCCACGTGAGTTATATCTAACTCACATGGCCGCCAGCGTGAAAGTATCGATGGTTTTTGGTCAATATATTTTATTGACCAAAATGTATTAATGTTTAAAATATCGATGTTTCAATTTCCAATATCGATGTTTGGCAACTTCGATGTTTTGCTATCGATGCTGCAACACTATTTTCGATCTTCGCGGCGGCCGCGCGAGAACGAATTTTTCCGGAAAGGAGGCTCATGCTTCTATGTTTGACTAGTGATGCGACATCGACAACAAAACATTGATATTCAGAATTTAAAAAAATCGATGTTAAAAATATATCGACCAAAAACCATCGATGATTTTAAACATCGATGTTCTCAAGTTAGTTTATTCATCTCAAACATTTAATTCGTGCATAACAAATTTAATTTGGCAATGGTCGTGCATCTTATTTTATAATAAAAATTTAACTGAAAACAAAGTTAAAAGACGGGAAATGAAGTCCGAAATAATTCTTGCAATGAGAACGGTAAGCTAGAGTGTTGTTTAAAAGGAACTGAAATGTCCGTGATCCTTCTACAAGACGTCAAAAATATGTTAGTTAACAAAACTATTTTAAGCGAAACTCTGAATTAGTATCTAGAGTATTAGTATTCCTATTTTATCAAGAAAAATAAAATATCAAATTGATGTCGTTAGGCATGCACAAATCACTTTCCTGGTTGAATTGTTTGTGTTACAGAATATAACAGTATTTTTCACACGAACGAATGTCTTTTAGCTCTTTTTTCCCCCTTGGATGATTAGAAGGCTACAATGATCACTGTCAGTATTCGGAACACCGTAGTGTATGTAAGAGAACATCAATATTGCAGCGTAAGTGCGTAGGTAGGTATTAGCTTGCTGACGGAATGTAACAAGAGCTAGGGAATACATGCAATTTTACGTAACATTTACTGAAAATTATACATAAACATTAAAATGACACAATCCTATTAATTAAAGATTATTTTTTATGTTTTCACAAAATATGATCGTGCTTCAGTTGTAAATAATTATTCAGAGGGAATTTATTGTTGATCTCTCTATATTTTAAGTTCACATAGTGTTGTGATGACTTTACCACGTTATGAAATTTACTATGTAATTATAATACAGAGGGATTAAAAATTGTGATAAATCCCATACCTAAACATTTCTATTGATGATAACATCCGGCTATTATTACTTATTGCTTAATAAAATTATACAGTATGTAATGATTGAGCAATAAAGTTTTATTATTTTATTGTTAAGAGTACTTAAGTTACATCCTGTAAGTTTGAATGGTGTTTGCCATGAACCTTATCAGAAGGTGATAATATCCTATTAGCTGTTTAAATATAGTTGGTGTTTTGATTTGTTATCATATGGTTTAATTTTATAAAGATTTTGGATGGTGTTCTACATCTGTTCATTTTAGGAATATTTTTTACATAGTCATGCATGTAGTTCGTAAAATATTAATGGTGTGACAGTTCTGTGTGTCTAAATTTTAACAGAAGTGCTTTAATAGTGTCTGGTATCAAACTTTTTTTCTTCAAAAACACTTTTCATGTCTGATCCTCTCTGACTATTTGTTAGGATTGCTCTCGTTCTTAATAGTTTTTGAAATTAGATTTATGTTATTAAAGGGCTTCGTCTATTTTGATGGCAACTAGTTATCCTGAAGCTATTAGTGCATAATCAAACTTTCTACAAAAAGCCAGAGAATTCGACATATTTGAGGTTATTGGTACCTGCTTCGATTCACAAATTTATTTGTTCCATTAATAAGCAAAAACTATTGAGATGTTATTTTAAACAATAATTAACAAACATTATTTTCTCCTCTTCTTAAAATAATCTTAGATTTACTTCTGTACTACGAACTGGCTTAGCCAATTGATTCACTTTCCAGCAAAACTACTGATTGAATTAAAAATGTATGACATTATGATGTCACGATTTTCGTTAGACGTTTAAAACAAAAAAATGGTTATTGGTCTATAAGACTATACTGTAATACTTGCAAAAGAAAAAAAAAATATTTTCGTGACTTCTCACTTTTAAAAAATTGATCTTTATTGTAATTTGTATGTGATAGATATTAACATTCCAGAAGGGAGTGGAAGCTTTCTGTACGGCAGATCGTTTTCCTCTTGCCCCTTTGTATCTCCTACAACTATTTATAATTGGGTATCACCTAGTTTCAGTTATTTAATCTTTTTCTGTTTTGTTCATTGAGGCGCATCTGAGTCACAACTCGATTCTGCCTTCGTCTTCTGTATTTGGCAAGCGGCGGTCCAAATGACGGCCTCGCAAAGGTCGTTTGGACTCCGAGAACGATTGCGACGTCGTCGTTTGGCGAAGGGGAATCAATGGGAGTTACGAAATTGATTACGCGAAGCCTACGAATGTTGAAATTATGTTTATAGCCGGTTATACAAGTTCTGCGGCACGAATCGTTTTCTCGTCCGGAAGAATATTTCTCTTGAAGTGCTTTGGATGTTGCAGTGACCCAGTTTAATTTCTTGAAAGATACCCTTGCTTGCACACGGCAATAACTTCACTCATTCTGCTCGTTAAGTTCAACGGTGAAGTGTATTTTTTACGTTCGACGAAAGAGGAGCAAAATGTTTCCAAGCGTTGAAAAAACAAACAAAAAGGACCTATCTTATGTTTATGTAATGCCAATTGGTAGGAATAACGGTGCACGTTGAACAAGCGAGAAAGACCGTTTTCGCAGAGATAACTAAGCAAAGGGGTAAAATACACAATAAAGCAAAAAAGTGATGTTTCAAATCAAACATTTTTTAAATAAAATACTAAGTGTTTAGAGATAATTGCGAATAATAATAATAATTATCAAAAATTCCAATTGTTCTTTAACATGTTCATAATTACATTTAGTTTTGCTGTCAGTCAGAATTTATATCTCTACACACATTTTTGAGTCGCAAAATTATATATTAAAACCAGAAATGAAATTATCTTAAATCTAAAATTGATTGATCATTGAGCAAAGATGGAGGGTTTACATATTTTTTATATTATTTTATATTACATATTGTAATACTTGTCCTTTTTTAATATATTTGTAAATGTTTGTAAATTTGAACAGGGAATTGTGCAATAAATAATAATAATAATAATATAATAATAATAATAATAATTATTATTATTATTACATAAATATAATGGGATTCAGAATTTGAGATTCAGAAGGAGATTTATCAAGGAAATCAAAAATTTCAGAGGTAAATTAAAAATAATCATATAGAATATTATCACTTTTTGTTTGCTCTGTTATAGTTATCTGTTATAGGAAATGTGAAGTTTTGCATGTATTTTAACTAGTGTGTCATTTACAATAAAACACTTTGTTTTACTGTGTTCTTGAAAATTCAACTAGTTTTTTTTTCACGTGAAAAATTAAAATTGAAGGATTCTTCTTACATTGTATGTTTTTCAGTTTGATGCTTTCATTGTATGCTTTCTCAAATTCTCTCCATTTCCATTAACTTTTATATTTGACTTATAAATTAAGTTCTGTCTAGAAAAGAGTTGATTGGTTTAGCGGCTGAGGTGGCTCAGGGCATCAACTGATGTCACTGCCGTGTCTATGTTCGGGAGGTCCTAGTGTTCAAGGTGCCAGGATTTTCGACCTAGCTTGGTAGCTAGGTCGAAATCAGCCAAAGGCTGGAGGAAAATTCTAGCGGCGGCTGCTCTGATCGGTAGTTTTCAGTGGTTTTCTCCTATCAATACAAGGCGAATGCCGGAGCAGTATCCAAAACGGACCGAGCGCGATCTTTTTTGCCCTTTTCTTGTTCAAACCTCTCACCTTACACACACACACACACACACATTCTTATATGCATTCCATTATCACACATGTCGGGAGAGCTGACGAGCACACAGAGCTTATCCCGGCTGGGGCGGTGACTCACTGGGTGTGATACTTGACACAGTTCTTGACATGTTCTTCTGCTAGAGCTCCCTCAAACGGAGCTCCAGCGGACAAATTACAGTAGAAGCTTAACACTCAGAACGCGCCCATTCTCTCAACCTCTAAACGAGAAAGGTAATTTCTCTTGTAGACGTGACCAGGAAATTCTTCCACAGTTCAATATATTTTAGTACACTAATACAATTAAACTGTAAGTTTAATTTAAAAATAAAGTAGTGAATCTGTTGAGATGAGATTCCAACAATGCTGATAAAATCTCGGGGGGAATTCTCTGTGTCAGTTCAGTAATTCCTGACCTGGTAATTGCGAGGTCACAATGACGAAGTTTTATAGCAAATACTAACTCTTCAAAATTATTTGTTTATATTTGAAATACTTATTGTCCAAAATTGATTATTGAAATTGACGGAAAATGAATGAGCTTGCAGTTAGATATTATAAGGTATCTAAAATTTGTTGTTAATATTTTTTCCGAAGAAAACATTGATCGAAAGCTGGGCATCAACATCTCCCGACTCATCATGAAGGTGTTGTGTGAAGAATAATAGGTTTCACCTACATAGAATAAGAAGAATATTTTTTTAAGAAGAACATTTTTAATAATAATAATAATATTAGTAATAGTAATGATAATAACAACAGTATATTTCTTCATTAATATCACAGAACTCTTTTGGTAAGCTATTTGAGATAACTATCATTATTTTTCTCGTGTGGAGATTCTTAGAGAAAATATTTCATTTTCTAAAACAGAAAATTCGCATCGGAAGTACGTGAAAGATGTAGTTATATAAGTACTTTTGTTGTCAGAAGTCTAAGAATAAAGGCAAATACATTAACCCCTGAGGCGTAGAACAGCGATGTCGAACCGAAGATGATAAGTACGCATGCCCGAAAACATTAGCATTTGATATTCTCGGGTTAGTAGTTTCAAATTATTTGTGAATCACCTATGATCTATTATATCATTATATGAATTAAAAATGTTTGAATTACCAATACGAATTGTTTTAAATGTTAATGTTTGACAGGCAAATTATCATGATCAGAATTAGTGTTGCCGTATGTTAAGTAATTTGAAATAACGGTGTTGAAATTGGCATTTACTAATATATCCTGTAATATTAAATGTTCCCTAACAATAAATAAATGTTGAGCAGAGGTATCAGACGTAATCGAATTTACTGATTTGAGGCCAACTAAGGGTGTGAAAATTAATGAGCAATTTAACATTAATACCAAGAAATTTTGTTCACTGAATGGTCTCTCATCTAAATGAAATTGGAAAAGCGAATTGAATGTTATCCTTATTTGGCATTAGTTTGTTGCCACGGACTTCAGAGACCTAGGCCGAAAAATAATTTTAGTTCTATTTTAAACAGTCTATAAAAGTCAACTTTAGAACTGTGTAAACAAAATAATTTGAAATGAAATGATTCGTTTGTTAATCTAAATCCTTGAGTGAAAGTTTCTTAGCGGCAGGAGAAAGACATCTTGGGCCAAGTGTCTGTGTGTGTTTTTATCAGCGTGTGTGTTTGAGTGTGTGTATGTGCCTTTACGTGGCGTGTATATGTTTGAGTATGTTTGAGTGTTTTGGGTGTGTTTGAGTTTGAGTGTGTGTTTCAGTGTATGTATGTTTGCATGTTTATGATGTGTATGTGTTTGTGTGAGATGGGTGTGTGTGTGTGTGTTTCAATGTGAGATATGTGTGTGTGTGTTTCAATGTGAGATGTGTGTGTGTGTGTGTTTCGATGGGTGTGTGTGTTTCGATGTGTGTGTGTTTGTGTGTAATGTGTGTGTGGTGTTTGTGTGTAGTGTGTGTGTGTTTGTGTGTAATGTGTGTGTGTTTCAGTGTGTGATGTGTGTGTGTGTGATTGAGTTTGCGTGTGTGCGTCGGTGGCTGCCTGCTGCTGCAGCGCGTGGCCGGCGCGAAAGGCGAGGCGCGCGCTTGGAAATGCTGTCTGGCGAGAGCCTCTATTCATCTGCTCGCGACCGCAGTCGCCGTTCCCGGCTCTGCTCCGCCCCGCGCCCCCCACCCCTTCTGCATTCGCCGTGGCGTCGCCGCGACCACTGTGATCGCGGACTTCCTCGTCCGCAGCGGCCGCTCCAAAGCGCCGAGCACGCGCGGCTGCCCCCCTTCAGCACCGCGCGCGTCCACGAGCCGCAAGGTTGCAGGAGACCGCGCGGACACGGCCGCTTCTATCGAAGTCCCGCTCCGTTCCTCCCCGCCCCGCCCCGCTGTGCCCTGCCCCCCCGCTGCTCTGCCCTCCAACTGCGTCCTCAAGCCCCGCCCCAGACCCCGTCCCCAGACCTCGTTCCCAGCCCAGACAAGCCCTCAGCCAAACCACCAGCCCCCCAACCCCAGCTTCAGCCCCACCCCCATCCACGCCCCAGCCCCGCCCCAAGCCCACCTCCCCTTGCCCCGCCCCTGCCCCGCCCCCAGCCCCGCTCCAAGCCCGGCCCCCTGCCCCGCCCCCAGCCCCTCCCCCAGACCCGCCCCCCAGCCCCGCCCCCAGACCCGCCCCGTCCCCCGCCCCGCCCCCCAGCCCCGCCCTCAGCCCCGCATCCCAGCCCCGCCCCCCATTACAGTAATTTAACAGCATTCTCAAGTTTTTGATTATACCTTAAACGAAAGCCACAGGAGGTGTGTTGTTAAAATGTTAAAATTTAATTATTAATTGTTTAATTAATAGATGTATAAATTTAACATTTAACCATTTTTTTCATTTTTATTGATTTATACTAAATTTTGGGTATTTACTTATGTTTTCTAACTTAAGTATTTATATTTATTCCAGAATTACTAAGTAGGATTTTTGAAAGGAAAATTTGTTTATTGATATTTTTATTTGTGTACGTCAATTTTATGCTTCTTATGATGTTTAGTTTGCTAGACAAAAAAGATAAATTTTTGTACACTCAATTTTCTTGCACTGGACTGAAAAAATAGTAGGAATGTTGTTCGGGGAAATATAAATGATCAGTCGAACTCACTGTTACATTCTTTGTTCAGCTCCAAGAGTTAGTTGATGCGCCGGATGTTTGCAATCTGAAACGCCTGATTGCGCGTCAAAACGTGGGAGAAGTTTCTCCGAATACAGTGGTCCTAAACCTGTTCGCACATGCGATTTGATTCCGAGAGTACTCTGTACCTATACTTGGGATTTTATTTCTTGGAGAGAAATGGCCTGTCTTCGCAATGGAATATCTCAAGGCATTTCGCATCTTTCTCGGTCGTGCCTCCAGATGTCGCATGATCAGAAGCACTGCTCGATACGGTCGCGATCATGCGACATCTAGTGGCACGACCGAGAAAGACGAGAAAGGACATGATATGTTCCATCGTGAAGACAGGCCCTCACGCACCATGAAATAAAAACCCTAGCATAAACTACCGAACCAAGTTGAGAAAAACGAAATTGAATTCCTGTAGGGGACGATGCAAATAATGACAGTCACAAATAGCCCGAATTTTTAATGAATTATTCCTCTCATGGTTCCTTGGAGACTCGCGGACATCAGTTTTAAAACAACAATTACAACTCGAAATTAATGTTCACGTACTCACTAACACTATGTGTGGCAAAGTTTTGTTTTGAAGCTGTATCAAGACGTCTGTAAACAAATTTAAAATCAATATAAATATACAAATGGAAAAGTCTACGTATCTTAATAAAGGCATCTTTTCTTCTTGAACATAAGATGTATTTCTATCAACTTACGAACAAATCATTTTCCTGAAGGTTTTGATGATCTGACATTCCATTTCGTTTGGGTGATCTTCGCACACTTCTCTACCCAAATGTCTACAATCGAACATATTGCAGTTCTTATGACAGTTTCTTCTTCATTATCCATTATAATTTCATAGCTGTAATTCGCTTGGTAAGAAATATAATTTAGTTTCCTAGTTCACATTTATACAAAACCAAAATATAAGTTTAGGTTCTTTTTGACAAAATAATTGGACTGTTAAGATAGTTTCCGTAATGATAAAGATTAATATAACAGCTGTCAGAGAAAAACGCCCGAAAACGCAGAGTCGATTGCATTGCCTACGAACACAGTAGCCGAGTCCACGTGCACTCACTCGCGGTGGCTCTGCTCACTCCATAGAGAGACGAATTTCGCGCGGTTTTCGCGCTCCTCGCCCGCTAGCCAATCAGTGAAGCCCGGTGCCGAATACATGTGCAGTTTGCTTATATGAGCCATTCCACGTCAAATCGCACAAAAAAGACCAAAATTGGACCTTCATATTTTTATTTATTTTCTATTTTTTTCTATTTGTTATATGGATCAAATAAGTGAACACGTGTATTTTTATTTTTTTCTAACTTTATTATTTTCGGAAATATTGTATAATGAAATTTGCTAAAAATGACGCGCATCAGTAAATTAAAAATATTATACATTTGAATACAACAATTATAGAAATTCCGTTCAAATTCCATTCGAAACTTAAAAATATGTTTAATTTTTAAGATTCTGCAAAATATTTAATTTTTTGAATTTTCAATTTTTTTTAAAAAACTGAAATTTTGAAAATTGAATATTTTTGTGAACTCGATGAGCTAAAATTTTAAAAAAATATTTATAAACTCACTAGAGTATTGGTAATAAGCCCAGAAAAAATCAAAGTGGGATCTCAGTAACTTTAAAAGATATTAATATTTTACGAACCAGTGTGTAATAGATTGCTGCAATAGACACGTTTTTTGCGTTTCTGGTCGTCGGTGTCTTTGGATAAGGCAGTAATTTAAGTACTTCTTGAGGTGGTGAAACTTCATGATTGAATTTATAAATAATAATATTTATGTGTATTAATATACAAATAAATAATATTAATATATTTATAAATAATTTATAAATGTATAAATAAATGACGGATTCTTGATTCAGGTTTTGACTGACATTTTGAAATTTTCTGGTCCCTGAAAACTCACTTTAAATACAAGTACTCGCATACTACAAAATTCCTGAACTTTCGTCACAATGCAGTTTTAATGCCCTACCGAATTTACTTCAATTCTGGACAAAATTCCATTTTCTTCAGCCGTTTTAGATAGACACTTATCATGCGTTCGGTTGCTGCAAAAAGTCGTTTAATTTTACTGTATGTCCAACTGTCAAAATTTAAATTTTCAACATCACGTCATCTGTTGAGTGAAAGTAACCGATAAGTTACTAAATAGTATCTTTGTCTGGTTTTTTGATGGACATCGAAGGATATTCAATGTGAAAAAAATTTATCTGTGTTGGCACTTTGTACTTTCTAAAATTTATCATCGGGGTGCCATTTTGTTCCAATTTTCTTTTCGTGGCGGGGGTTTCTCCTATTGCAATTAAACTCATGTTTATCTTCTCTTTATTCATTTCGCAGACACTTGAACAATCTGAAGAGCTTAAATTGTCACTTCCTTGATTTCCACTTTTTTTCACTGGACGTTCCGCTACTTGCGTTAATCCCACGGGAGCCACTCATTTCGATGCTATCTTCATTAAGAAAAGGCCGTTTTGAAAGCCGATTCCCTTTCTTCCGAAATGAATCACAACTTCGCCAATCTAATGACTCCTATAATTCACCAGCAAATCGTGGTTTACGCGTCTTGGAGATTTTCTTTTTTAAAAATCGTGATTAGAAAGTTTCAAACATTGAAACATCTATTTCATACGCTGATCGCCACTCATGTTGCGCAGTGTACACACGATTCACAGAACAAATACTAGCACTCTTGTCTTCATAAGTATTGCGACTAATGTTGAGAAAATTTTACCATGTCCCTTGACAAGTGGACGATTGTACTTCACGAGCAAGGTCAGGAGGGCACCTAGTCCCTAGGACGCAAAGGGACTCGCAGTAAAATTCGTTTCGCTGACACGAGGAAAAGCATTCGTTTTGCTGTCACCCATCCCTTCTGGGGAAAGAGTGAACATAGATTTACTAATGTTTCTTGAAACCCAAATCAGGCAGAGGGCCATTCTTTTTATTGTTCGTCGGCATTAGTATCCCAGACTGATCGAACACAATTCGTTAGTGCAGGGGCAGGAACCACGCGCCCGAATACCATAATTACAATTGATTTTTTTATCTATACGTGTTGAGTGCCCACTTTTTTCTTGTTATGTTTTGTAGAAAATTTTACAAGAAATATGCCTATTTTTTCAAATTTTAATCTGATAGAGTTCATAAAGAAATTTTCGTTTTTTTAAAAATAATTACAATCTTTTAATAAAATATTTATTTTTTGAGAAAGTAATTTACAGATGAATAAAATACACATATCAAAAAATTAAATGAAACAAACCAGTGATTTTTATGTTAAGTACATTCAGAGCGTCAATTAATCATATTTTGCAAAGTAGGCGTAAATTTCAAAATTTAATATAGGCAAAACTACACAAATAAACAATTTTCAGGTAAATAAGAAACATATTTTCTTTTTTTTGATGTCCAGAATGAATGCCATCTATTCGTGTCATTTATTTTTTTTATATAGTCGTGTGAATTCGAGTGAGATTTGACGTGGAATGGCTCGTATTTCAATTCGTTTCGCTCTCACCCATAAGAACATAGGTGACCCACAAGTCACCCACGATGTTACCCACAAAAATACGTATGACACAATGTCATACATTCTGGGGGCAGAGTGAACATCTGAAATACTAATAACTCTTGAAACCCTTATCAGGCAGATAGTCATTCTTTTTTTAGTTCTTCAGCACTTGCATCAAAGACTGGCAGAACACAATTCGTTAGTGCATGGGTAGGCAGAGCGCGCCCTCATACTTACAATTGATTTTCTTAGAACTGTATGTGTGGAGTGCCCACTTTTTTTCTTGTTGTATTTTATAAAAAATTGAACAAGGAACACGCCTATATTTTTTTCAAATTTTTATCTTATCGAGTTTATATAGAAATTTTACTTTTTTTGAAAAAAATACATTTTTTAAAATGAAAAAAAATATTTTTTGAAAAATTTATTTACAGAAGAATAAAATACACATTTCAAAGTATTAAATGGCACAAACCAGAAATTTTTATATTTAGTACATTCGGAGAGATAATTGATCTTATTTGGTGAAGTACCTGTAAATTCCAAAATTTAATATAGCCATAACTACACAAATAATAAATTTTCAGGCAAATAAAAAAATACGTGTCTCTTTTTTTGATGTCCAGAATTAAGAAAAAAAATATCGTACATTTTAAAAAATGTCGTGTCAACTCTTGTGCGATTTGACGTGGAATGGCTCATATGCGTCCCGCCCCCAGCCCCGCCCCCAGCTCCGCCCCCAGCCCCGCCCTCAGCTCCGCCCTATCACAACCCTATCACAGTCACGTCCCTCCCCTCCCCGCCCATCCTATAATCCCTCCCCGCCCCTCCTACAATCCCTTCCCGTCCTTCGCCAATCCCTTCCCGCCCTTCCCCCTCCGTCGCTTTTCCCGTCTCCTCTCTCGCCCCTCCCCGCCCATCCTACTCCACTCCCTTCCAGCTCTGCCCCATTTCCACCCCGCACTCTCTCAGACCATCCTCGCCTCGACCCTCCCCGCTCCTAGCGTCAACCCCTCTCTAACAGTCCCACCCGCTCCCAGCGCAGCCCCTTTCCGCCCCACTCGTCCTCCCCCGACACGACCACCCCGCCACTATCGCGACCCCCGCCCACCCGCCCGTTCACAATCTCGTCCCGCTTCCTGCCAATTCTGCACAATCTCCAGCTTCCCTTGTCCTCCCTGTCACCTCCCAGTCCTCTCCTATCTCGCCCTTCCCCGCGTCTATTGGCAACCCCTCTCCGACCCGCCGCCAGAACAGACCCGCCCCCAGCTCCCTCTCAGCCCCGCCCCGAATCGCCTCATTCCTCTTTGTCTCGCCCCTCCCCATCTCTCCCTGCCTCCAACCGCTCCTCCTCGGTCCTCCTTGACACTATAAGTCTGTAGCGTCGTGCACAAACATAGATATGACAACAGGGCGACCGTGTGACGTAGGAGAGACGCTCAGGACCACTCTCACGGCGACAGGATGTGACGTAGTGGGAAAGCCCAGAGTGAAAGAGCGCTGGGAGCCTAGGTGCGGCGCTGCGATGCTCCACCGGCCCTTTTTCGCTTCAGGCAGTCGACTTGTGCAGTTCGGACGCAGCCGCCCGGTGGGGGCGAAGACCGCGGGTGCGGAGGCTAGGGTCGTCAAAGTATTTGTCGTGAGGCAGTGAGTCGCGAGTGAGGCGTGTAGGAATTCTGCGGTGTTTCACACGATCTGGTGCATTCGATAGTTAAGTAGTGGTGTGGTAGCCAAAGAATTTATATCACTGCTAGTAGAGGGGTCCATTTATTTCGTTAGTTAACGATTGTACAGAGGTTTGTTTCGGTGGTGGATTTAATTATTAATAAACCAGCAATAAGTTAACCCACTCTCTGTGTATTACGGCAACCTGCATGACGCCACACCTGCTTCTCTCCGCCCTGCCTACTGCTCACCCCACCCTGCCCCACTCCGCCTCTTACCATCTGTTCTGATCCTCCTTACCTGTTCTCCTGCGACCTGCGTTTCTCCCTTCCCTCTCCTCTTGCCTTCTGCGTCCTTCCCCGCCATAATTTCTCTTCACGCTATCCCTCGTTCCTTCATAACCCCAGCGCAGGCTTCTCTCAGATCTTTTCTAACATTGCCCGCCACACCGAGCACTCGGCGCTATGATCCGCGAGCTACTTTGCGATTTGCCGGCTCTCAGTGCTCCCGAGCGCTCTGAAGCCATTCTTCCGCGTCGACCTTCGCCTTGCAGCCACTGCATCGGTTCCCCTGCCCTTCCCGCGCCGGCAAGTGCACACGTGTCTCCAACCGCTTCTCGTAATCCTTTTTGTGCCGTCATAATGCCAATTCCAGAGCGCTAGCGATATAGAGACTACATCTGTAGCTGATTTGCGTTTGCAAATAGTTTTTATTATGCGGGAGCGAATATTTTATATCAATTCGTGTCAAAAGCGCTCGTTGCTACATATATTTATAATTCAACTTAATATGTATATGAGTTAGAATAGGCATTCAAGAGTTCAAAAAACGTGCACATATTGCACTTCTCCCATACTACGCCATACAGTTTTTAACTGCTTTTGACATTAAATAAAAATAAATTAAATAAATAAATATATTCTCGAAATATTTTTTCACTGAGTTTTGAGAAGTTATGAGTCATTCGAGTCTCCGAGTTACGAGTTATTAGAAACACCATTTTTTCACAAGAATTCACGAGTGTAGCTTTTTTACTACGTTCCAGATCTTCTCGGATATCTGTTGTGAGGAAACTATCCATATACATTATTAAGATTATGTGGAATGGTTATGTTAAATATGAAATATTTTATTGGTTGCAAATGTGATAAAATGATTAGGTTGACAGTGCGCAGCTGTTGGTTTTCCTGTTCTAATACAAATGTTTTTGAGAATTTATGTAACTGATTTAAAAAAAAAGATTGCGTCAGTTGATGTCTTATTTTGTACAATATGAGACCTGTAAAGTTGTATATATGATTTTATTAAGACATATTTGTTGCTTTTCTTACATATGTTGATCTATATAACTTTTAACAAAAACTACTTCCCAAGGATTCAATTTTGTCGTCCCACGCAAAACGTTTTCACCTCGGTAATTTTTCCGACAATTGCTATTTTTAGTGATTCCATTAGCACCTTATGCTTCGATTACCAAACTCCTCAATTGCACCACTGCAACATTTTTATCTAATTTTCTGTCCACCACCTACGCGACTGGCTCCCCCGTCAATTCGTCTTCTTTGTCGTGTGCTTATTATGAACTGCCATGTCACCGCGTGCCACACCGCCAGTTGGAGGTGATTTTCGTCTGACGTTTTTGCCACCGCTCGCCCCGACGCTTCCCTTGCGCGGGGCCCATTCATCAGCTGCGGCGGCCGCTGCCTCGGGAGCCAACTCTTCCCACGCGGACGTAAACAACGCAATTGTCTGCGGCGTGACGGCTGCTGGCTAACGAGGGAAACAACAGATACGACTTGTTGCAAAGTGGAGACTTACGTTAAACAAGATACTAGAACAGTATCTGGAAATCGATATCTCTTTTTTTTTACTACATTTCTATCTGTTAAGAGTTCTAGCTTTCTTTAATAATTGAAGATGTGAAAAGTAATTGAAACAAGAATGTGTGCAGAATGTTTGAGAATCGCAAATTTATTATTTAAACACTTCTGTTTAAATATTTCTTTATAACTGCTGTATTGACATGCGGACAATACTTAGAGCGTTATTAATATTCCGAGTGGCTGTGGCTGTGGCTATTCCGAGTGCTTTAGTAGAGATATGTTCAGCATTATTTAAATATGGGTGATTCTGTTTAAGTACAGGAACTGAGTGATACGAGTTAAAAGTTATACAGGGTGTCCGGGGAGGAAACGTCGAAACTTCGAAAAAAACCTCTTAAGACAATCCTAAGCCTATTTTGTCTAATAAAGTACGTGGATATTCCGAATGGTTGAGCCCCTATTACCACTCAAAAGTCGGTTCAAAAAAAATATTTTTAGGCAAAAATATGCATTATAGAAGCATAGACACATTCCAGAAACATGTAAATTGTATATTATTTACAAAATAAATGAATATATTTGTTCAGTGAGAAAAACTAAGCGAAAAATAAGAAAGCAGTCGAATTGTGTAAATTGGGCGCTTTTTTATTTCTCGCTTAATTTTCCTGTCTGAGCAAATATATTAATTTCTTTTGTAAATAATAAACAATTAACATGTTTCTGGAGTGTTTCCATGCTTCCATAATGCAAATGTTTGCCTAGAAATCATTTTTTCAAACCAAATTTTGAGTGCTCATTGCGGACTAACCATTCAGAATATCCACGTAGTTTATTAGACAAAATATGCTTAGAATTGTCTTAAGAGCTAATTTTCGAAGTTTCGGGGTTTCCTCCCCGGGCAGCCTGTATAAATACGGAAGAAGAAAGGAGGATGAAGTTGGTGGGAAGTGAATGCGTAAGGGGTTTGCGAGGAAGCGAGCGAGAGAAAGAGAGGCAGAAGCGGGAGCGGGGGTGGGAGTGCGCGTCGCAGAACGCACCCATCCTCTGCCTCCAGCGGCGCACGCGACCTTTGAAGTGGCGCCTGGGGCTCATGAAAAGTCGATCAGTGCGGAGGCGCGGAAGCACGCAGCGGCGGAAGGCGGCACCGGAGGCGACGGCCGGGAACGCGGACGGAGGCCATGGCGGTGGCGGTGACGGTGACGGTGACGGTGACGGTGGTGGTAACGGTGACGATGGCGGTAACGGTAACGGTGGCGGTAACGGTGACGGTGGTGGTAACGGGGACGGTGGCGGTGACGGTGACGGTGACGGTGGCGGTGACGGTGACGGTGACGGTGGCGGTGACGGTGGTGGTGACGATGACTGTGGCGGTGGCGGTAACAGTGACGGTGGTGGTGACGGTGACGGAAGAGGAGGCGGTGGCGGTGGGGTTTGAAAATAACGGCTAGGTTACAAATGACGGTAATAGCGGCGCCAATGGAGGAGCGGTTGCGAGTAACAAGGCGATACCCTGCTGCTGGTGCAGATGGCGGTGACGGGGACGAGGGCGTGCAAAGGGGCGGTGTCAGTGATAGTGGCGACGGCGGTGATGAACGCAGCGACGAAGGCGGGAGCATGAATAGCGGAGACGGGGGCAGAACGGAGGCGGTGGGAATGACGTGAGAATGAGAACGGGGACGATGTGGCGGAGACACGTACGGCAATAATGGAGGCGGAGGCGGGAACGTGGACTCGGGCAGTGGCGCGGTCTGTGGTGGCGGGGAATGTGGAGTGGGAGGCGGTGGCGGGGAATGTGGGGTGGGATGCGTTGTCTGGGAATGTGGAGTGGGAGGCGGTGGCGGGGAATGTGGAGTGGGAGGCGGTGGCGGGGAATGTGGGGTGGGGGGCGGTGGCGGGGAATGTGGGGTGGGAGGCGGTGGCGGGGAATGTGGGGTGGGATGCGTTGTCTGGGAATGTGGAGTGGGAGGCGGTGGCGGGGAATGTGGAGTGGGAGGCGGTGGCGGGGAATGTGGGGTGGGGGGCGGTGGCGGGGAATGTGGGGTGGGAGGCGGTGGCGGGGAATGTGGGGTGGGATGCGTTGTCTGGGAATGTGGAGTGGGAGGCGGTGGCGGGGAATGTGGAGTGGGAGGCGGTGGCGGGGAATGTGGGGTGGGGGGCGGTGGCGGGGAATGTGGGGTGGAGGCGGTGGCGGGGAATGTGGGGTGGGAGGCGGTGGCGGGGAATGTGGGGTGGGAGGCGGTGGCGGGGAATGTGGAGTGGGAGGCGGTGCGGGGAATGTGGAGTGGGAGGTGGTGGCGGGGAATGTGGAGTGGGAGGCGGGGGCTTTGCCGGGGCAGGGGCGGGGTCTGTAGCGCGGCTGGAAGCGCAGTTGGTGGGGGCGTGGCCGCGTGGAGGAGGGCGGGCGGTTTGGTTCCCCGCAGCCCAAATTCTATGCGCGCCCGACAGGCGCTTTGTAGATTGCATGAATTATGAAGTCGCTGCGGACAGTCGCTGCTGACCTCTCCCCGTCCGCAACCCTCGCGGCTTCAAACGGAATTCCTCAAGTTTTGCAATGGCAATGAGTTGCTAGTTTGGTTGCACCACTTATCAAATTAGCTGTACTATTGATTATTTGACGATGGAATTTACTAATGGAAGCATGGATTTAGTTTTTCGTTTACGATAATGGAAGTAGATCTAGGCTTCCTGTATGCAATAATGGAAAATTCAGTTTCTGCAGCGGAAGGTTGGGAAGTAAAATTCTATTCCTGCTCTGCTTGTCATGTTCTAAAATTGTTTCTATGTAAAATATTTGTGTTTTGTCTCTTTCAGGTGTACAAATATCTCCTGTGTACGTCTCTGAGAATGACACATATCAAGTTCTCACGCCTAAAGAAAATGTCGTCGAAATAGAACGTAAGTTTGTTAATTTATATTCAATAAACATTCTTGTACTGTTTAGTTTCTTTGAATATATGTAAACATTACATGTATTTTTCCTAGGTTATTTCTTTTGTCATCTGCCTATGTCATTGATATAATAATTCCATTCGTGAAAACATGATAATTTGCAATGTATTCTTGGCAATTTTGTTATATTTGAAAAGCTCTCCTGTTTTATTTTAGATGTTTTTGTTGAATATTTTGTTGCGAATGTTGAACATTGAGTGATTCCTTGACTGACAGAAACAAATAAATGAATATTTGTGTATCCTTCTGCGAAATATTTTCCAATCTATTTCGTTTAAAATTAACATTTTCTTACAAATATTAAACCTTTGGTAAAGTGTAAGAATCAAGATAAAGTGTATCGAATATTTTCTACATTTATGAATTCTTAAAGCAGATAGTTTCATTACACTGAGGACTATGCTTCTAATTATTATGGGGGGAGGGAAAGAAAGAAGGTGAGAGTGATAAGAGGGAAAAGATTGAGAGATGTATGAGTGTGTGCAGTCATAGTGGGTTTGATCATATTTCAAACATTAATAATTTATAGAAGAAAAATTATTTACACAAAAAAGAAATACTTCATCGAATTTTTCTACTTTTGTTACCGCTTTTGAAACAATTCTAAGAATAGAAAAAAATCGAGTTGATTCCGAGATGCTGCTATGCATTGTGATGTTACAAAAGGAATCAAATTCGAGTCGAATGTGAATTGAGAAGAGAGTTTAAAGTTCTTCCTAAAAACTTGTTAAAATACCAACAGTTTTTAAATACCAGCAGACAATACAACCAATAGTTGCGTTATTTCTGTTTATTCGAAAAAGCGATCCGTAGAAAAGAAGTAGATTAGCAATTATTAGCAATATCAAGCATTAGTATGAAGTGCCTTGCTGTTACAGTATAGCTCCCTTTCAAGGCCTAAACTTCCTGCTAAACTAAAGTGACAAGGGCGGCCGCAGTTGCTGCCAACGCTACCTCTGAAACATTGACGGCACAAGAGGATTGCGTTCGAACTACTACACCCCGCTTAAAGTCATCATTGATCAGCGTTCGCTTTTGGTCGCGTTTGCAAACAGAGACAAGGAAGCAGGGAAAATAGTTATTCTTGATTCACAGACGCACGAAAGAATTCGAACGATAATTTGAAGCGATTTGTTTCCAATTGTTTGGGAAGGTTCCGCCGTTGTTCCTGTCTCCCTTACGAAGGTAGTTCATAAGAAGAGAAAGTTAAGTAATCGTGTGCCGGAAAGCGGCAAATTTTCGGCAGAAAAACTCTTATTGCCGGGCCCTGGTAACAAAAAAGTAGGTACATCTAATCTGTAACAACTCATCCTCCCACTGCTTTTCTTGTTTTTCATTGTTGTCTACGTCATTCCTATGCTGTTTTACCAGCCTCTTTGCTGCATATCTAAGTGCACTTGTCTCCATTACAATGTCTTTCGTTTAATAATTTATCGAATAAAAATATTTTCCTAATATTCACAATATCTAACCCAAATGAATTTATTCACATTTTCTGTACACTCAAGTGCCCAATGTCTCACTTTTGTTTATATTTCTTGCATTTCTCTATCTTACTACTTAGTCGACATTATTTGAATTTTCAAAATATCCCGCAAGGTATTTTGACCTCTGTCAATATTCCATGTGGTTACATGCAGCAAAAGGCTTACCCAGTTCGTTTGAACTATTGCAACATACTCCAATGAATTGACGAGCAAACATAAAAATATATAATTTTAACCCTCACATTAATAAAATAAACATCCAAGTAGAGAGCTTGGTGTTTTCACTACAACATTCAGCGTTTACCTCGGCGCAAGGACTTTTGGTTGAGTGTGTTGGCCCTACCCAAACAGCTCCGGCCCCGAGCCCTTTGCTCAAACGGTCGCCGGAGAGGCCGAGGGGCGGGGTGGAAGGTGCGAATGGAATTCGCTGCCGCACTGTGGTTCCTTTTTGAAACGGTGGCGGCCAAAGATTCGTTTCCACGATCATTTGTTTTGTGTCTGTACAGAAAATGTTTCTTCACTCTCTGCGCACCGTTTTCTCGAGCTCTCATTTTGTTAAATGCTGCGGGAGTGATATATTTAGTATTTCGTCAGCAGTGCTATCAACATACATCTGCAGGTTGTTCTCTGTTGCAAAAGCACGAGTGAATATTTATTTTTATCGAACATTGCCAAAAGAGATCCTTGCTACCTTCATTCATAATTGAATTAAGTGTAGAAAAAAGAGAGATGACAGGGTTTCGTAAGCTGAACAAAGCCTGATGAAACTGCTCCCCCTGACAGTCATAGACTTTAAGTTTTTAACTAAATGAAGTAGATACAGAAATGGACAAAAATATATCAATAAATACAAATAAATGTTCAGTAAGTTTTCTCTTACAGAATGTAGCGTTCTGGGCCAAAAGTCCTTGGGACGAATTTCGGTGCTGACGGTGATTCAAATTCCCTTAGGCGGTGTGTGAGCGCCGACCATTGCTTAGATGCAATTCTAAAGACAACTGCTCTGATGGTTTGTAGTGATTTCTTTCTTTCAAATCCATGCGGTAGCTATAGTACTTCCTTAGGCAATAGATCACGAATCTTTCTGTACCTTCCTCCACATTTCAATCCAGATCTATTCAGTAAAATCTCATTATAATTTTATTTCTTGAAGTTAGTTTAATATTTGTGTTTTTATACAACATTACATATACAATTTAACAACATTCCATGTCTGTACTCGTATGTCTTGTTTATTTTTCAATACACCAAGAAATGTGCATGAAATGTTCCTTCTTGAAGGCTTAACTAAAAGGACAACAAATGCCACAGCATTAAGTGTTTTTTAACGTCATAATTGAAAGCTTTTTGAACAAACAGACAAAAACGCTATTTTTAGAATAAAGATTCTGAAAAATATGGGTTACAAAATAAATAAGTGAATTTAAAAATGAGACCATGATCGTCCAAAATCTTCAAAATAACCCAGAATTCTTATCCCAGGTCTTTTATAACTCAACGGACGAAGTGTGTGTAAAGATACTATGAAACTGATGCCCTATGAATTTTTCGTTTCATGTACTTTTCATTTGTGCTTAAATCATGTACAAAGAATAATTTTGAAAATTAAAATGTTTTGTCCACTTCTTGCGTGTTTCAAACTATTGTGTGCCGTCTCCCAGTTATCCACGCGGAGATAAAGTTGCCGCGTAATTGGAGAAGTTGAGACTTCATCGCTGCGCACTGGTTTTAATTTGCCGGAAACATGTGAGAAGTACTTTCTAGGTTCCTGCCTGCTTCTCTGGTGGAAAAGATGCATTTTTAATGGGATGTATTTTTCGCGTGATGTCGGAGATGTTTAAACTTAAATACATTTCTAAAATTTTCTGCGTTACCTACGTGCGCGTATCTACTAAAATATGAATGGCGATCTAATTTTATTGTTGATATATTTACGGGCAGTTGCAGAAAGGCCGGAACTTGTGTTTGCACTCTAGCCAACTCCGCAGGGCCCGTGGTTTTACAACCTGGAAACGTTCACTAATAGAATATTTTTTAATATTCAACTCTCTTAACTTCACGAATTATGAAACCTTTTTTTCTAAGAATTATTGAAGGAGGAAGATAAATAGGTGATGTTTTAGTGCCAATCGCAGAAATATTAGCAAAATTTCTGAATTACGGGCTCCAAAGACTAGTTCAGTTTCATAAAAAGAGAAAGAGGTTCATTGTAACCATGTATTTATCCTTTTAAAATTAAAAAAAATAGCTCAAAGGTCGGTTTAAGAATTATACTCGTGTTAACTCAAATATACTTTAATATTCGCATACTCATACGTCTTCATAATTTATTCTTTTATTCCTTTATTTTAATCAGAGTTCCTTGTTTTCATTAAATAAGGTTATTGGTAACAGTGACATATAAAACAACTAGTAGGTGCTACAGAATGGCACAGACTTTTCCGTATTGGTTTTCTATTTCCTTTGGTCTCGGCTATCTATTCCGACTTGACACATACTTGCCAGCTGCCATCTATCGCTGCCCGAAATACATTTTTTGACCTTTTTAAGGTTTCCTTATAGTAGAACGGAAATATTATTATAAAAAAATTAGAGAACAGTAAAACCTCGTCCTAAAAGGAAAATTTTTCTTTGAAAAATATGAAGCCATTTTTAAAAAAAGGCGTTTCAGAGCTAATGTAAATTCGAAATTTGAAACTAATTATCACAGAAAATTTTTAAGTTTTCGAAACACTCCATTAGAAGCCATTTGAAGTGCATTGTCTCACAAATACAATAATATTTACAAGTTGCTGGAAATGTGAATATTAACGGAATGAGAGATGTTTCGAAAAAAATTATATTTGTGTAATATTTGAAAGAACAAAAAAATCCCAAAAATGAACTTTACGTCATAGTAAAGAGTGCAATTAGCACTATCCATTCCAAAAGTTTGAAAAAAAATTTGGAGCCATTTATGAGAAAATGGCGTTTGAGCATTTCTGAAAATATATTGAGCTAGTTTTCATAAAAAACGGTTGAATTTTTAGAAACGTTATAGGGCATTATTTAAAGCACATGTTCTCATAAATATACTATTGTGAACAAATCGCCGCTAATGTAAATAGTGAGGACGGGAGATATAAGTAAAAAAAATAAATTTTTGTATCTTTAAAAAAAACAGAATACAACAATATGGTGTTAATGTCATCTCAAAGAGTACATTTAGCACTATCCCTACAAAAATGTAAAGAAAAAACTTGGAGCCCTTTTTGAGAAACTCTTGTTTTTGTATTTTTTTTAATTGTCCAAATTGCACGCAATATTTCGCGAAAACTACTAAAATTTTCAAAAAAATGTACGTCTTTAATGAAAGAACTCACTTTGGAAAAAAAAATTATTTCGAGGAAGAATCTCAATCTTTAATATTGTAGTTGGAGGTAGACGCCGAAAAAAATGAAAATTTTGCAATTTTCGAAAATTTAGAGTTAACCGTGAAAATCGGACCTATGCCACCTTTCTAAGTGTATTTTACACTATTCTTATCAGAAATTTAAAGAAACAATTTGGAGCCGTTGTTGAGGAAATTTTAAAAATGTTCAGGGGCTTTTTCAAAATCTCAAAGCTGCGACTCGAACCAGATGGACAGACGTTTCTTCAATTTGGAAAAGGTCCTATGTATGGTTTAGGCGCTAGCGGTGTTCACAGAGGGACGTTTTGAAAATAACCACTTTTTTGGTATCAGAGGACCCCAAAACGTGTATTTCCGTTGAAATCTTCAAATCGATTTTCCGCAGCATTTCATAAGTTTCCCTATACTACGTATATGTGACTCCGTATATACGTATGTATACAAGAAAATAAAAAGATATTTAAGTAACGTTAGTCAAAGAAAACATTATTAAATTATTTATATTACTGTGATCATACAATTTTCTGTTTTGTTTGTGTCCTCGCGATATGCAACGATCACAATACTCCAAAATTGCCTGATTTCCAAGGATTCGGTCTGCACACGGTTTAGTGATCGTTTTCAAATTACCACCAGATTAGCATGCTGTTTTCCGATTCACCCAAAAAGTCGTTAGCGGAACTAAAACGACATGCAGACAATTTTCCATTTAAATTGTATTGGAAATCAACATTATGAACTGTAATGCGGTTTTAAAACCGGCTAACGGTTTCATTTTTACGTCGTTGATCTGACTTTTCTATTAGCATGTCCATAAAACGTAGGATCCGCAAAATTGCAGTACATTGTTCTCGAAAGGGTTAATGTTGCCTATAAATAAGATAGCTCGGTCGTGGCTTGCTTATTGACAGAAATTCGCTTTTGTAAAATCGTAACGAAAATCATTATCCTTGAAATTCTATTAACTCCGTATATCCTGAAAAGCCAGAAAACATTCCAAATCGAAACGTGGAACTTCAAATAAAATTTGATTTTCTATGATAATACATTGATTTTATGTGATAATATAATGATCTTTTCTTCGCAATATAAACTAGATTCATATCAATAATTTTTATGAAGAATTCAGTACTAGAAATAAGAAATAGTTACAAAAAATTGTCGGTAATCGATAATTAATCGCAAAATCATCACAGATCAAAAGTCTGATAAAGGTATTATGAAGAGTGTGTAAGAATACTTGAAGTAATTACTTTTTTTTTACACTCTCATATAGCGTCCCCGTAGACGAAGTATTTCTACAGTTACTAATGTGTGTAACTGGCACTAAATTAGTATTCCTGTTCCAATTAATAGTTATATTAAAGGTGGTTGTTATCTTCAAAATTTGAAATACAGACATAATAAATAGTTATCATTTTCTTATTTTTGAAATTAGGAAGTATTAATTATTAACAATTTGATTAATTATATATTAATTATTATACTATAATTCTTATTTATACACCAATTAAGCAGTGTTTTCTCATTAGAAATCAGGATGACAATCACTCATATTCAGTAATGAATCCCACTGGGTAGCACCGGAAATTTTCAATGGTGGCTTTCCATTTACTGCACGAACAGGACAAAATGTGAATTAATCAGCATATTTTTCAATTTGTTCGGAAAAATTTTAAAAGCAATTTCTCTATTTAGTTTTAATATTTTTTAACAGTTGAACGTGTACCAAGTTTTTGTCATGTAAACGGATTGAAATTTCGAAATATCATTTCAGTAATCTCCATTATGAGCAACGTCGTTCGGGGTCGGAGGCGACCAATCAGTGTCGAGTGATTTCATCTTTCCGGGTGACTACGTGCCGTTGATAGATGGGCTGGGTGACTTGAATGCATGCGTAGTGGTTTGTCTTCATCCATCGCTTGACTTGAATGCATGTGTGATGGTTTGTCTTTGTCCGCACCGCAACTGTAAGACAACCTCTATGAGCCGACACCTACTAGTCTGTTTGTTTAGGATAAGCCCACATACAAAATCTCTTGGTTCCTTCACTTGTTGTTACAGCTTTCTGCTATAATGAAGGTATAGTTTTTATTGTAATTTAATTAAAAGATAGTTTTCAATCATGTAACAACTATAAAAATTACTGAATTGTTGAAGTTGTAATTATCTGATTTCATTAAAATTGTTACATGTGATGTTCCATGAACAATATATAGGGTATTTGTGAGACATTTCTTTCAGTAAATATTTTAAAGTATTGGTTAAATTTATTTATAAATTTAATTATATAAATTTATATAATAAATTATATTAATAATTTATAAATTATAAAATTGATCTGGCTGGTTAAGTATCATAAAGTATGTTCACCAGTATTAAAGAAGTTATTTGAAATAAAATAGTTTGCTTTCGTTACATTGTAAAGTGATGTGTGGTCTAGTTTGATTTAAAATCCTTTTCTATCCTCGGTGCTATTACAATATTTTATCATAAAAATAGATAATAGTCGTGTTTTACAAAACGGTTAACGTAAATAATAAATATAGTATTAATGACGGCACAGAGTTGGATTAATTTCTGTAATCGCTCATTGTATTGAAGTCATTACCTGTCTACGCGCCAGGAGTACGTATTCTAATTTTAGTCTATATGCATCATTTATCCACATTTTCATTCATACAATTTTGCATTTGTGCTGTACATTTGAATTGAATAAAACACATTGCAACCATAAACACCTCGGTGGATGCCCTTGACTGACGTGATACAATTGCTTAATCACGTGAGTGATTGTTAAGATCAACGGAACAATGCGATTTGCAACAGAACAAATAGGGTTTCTTATATTGACGGTTGTATATCCTTCGATATACAACCTTATCCTTATATCTTCGAATCGACAAGTCGTTTCGAAGAAACAGAATTTCTTCTGATACAATTTTTATTTAATCGTTAAACATATCATATTGTAGATTCACATAAACATTAAAAACAACCTAAATAATCAACACTTGAGAAAGAGGAATTTCTGTATGAAATAAACACTAACTCACTGTATAGCTATCAAATCTAAATCAAACCCACTTCCCCGATACATTCAATTCTTAGGGCCCCTAATTTTTTTAATTTCCATTGTTACCAATACACTGCAAAAGTATGGTCTTTCAATTAAAACACACCAGAAATAAAACAATAAGAAATTTAGAAATATATTAAAGAGAAAAAAGCTACAATGATGCACATATTTCCATTACTGTACGAATAATGTATTTTTTTGTTCAACATGATTATAACTCTTGACTCTAGGTTCGTAAATCCAAAATTAAATGAAGAATAAGAATTATATAAATAATTTTTCTCTCATTTTTGGAGCTTTGTAAAGCGCTTTGTTTGGAGTTTAAGTCGCTTGGCGCCCGCCGCCTTGTTGCAATACTTGTACATGGAACACTGCACCAGATCGCATGCATCGAACTAACGGACTGAGTTTTGTCGCGTGTAACCCTGCTCATCTACTCATTCACGAACCTCGTTGCTCATTATTCATTTCAATCTGTTGTAAACGCCTGTTTTTACACATCGGGGAAATTCCACTACCCCGTTTAACTTGTGCCGGGCAGTTCAAACTTTCATGTTTTTCTTATCGGAAACTGATGTATTCAGTTAATAAACAGGGGAAAAGTACATAAAATTTCATTATAGAGTGACATTCTTCCACCTTATTTTACGAATAATATACAAGTAAACAAATATAACAAATTAAGGTTACGTAAATTGTCCTAAGCGCTTTAAGTTGTGTGTGTTGTTATTTACTTCTATTGTTCGCGCATAGAGAACAAAGCTTTAAATACCGTTACACGGACAATGGGGAAATTTCCATCGTGCTCCCGTCAAAGCCGTGGTTCGCTCCTCTTTCACAATCCACTTGTCATGTCTCCTTTGAAGCGAGCGAAGTGTGCAGCGGCATGCGTAACGACCGCCGGGGGCCCTAGCCGCCCCGAACCCTGCCACCGACCGCCACCCACTTAGCACCGCCCCTGAACCCCGGCCCCAAACCCCACCTCTGTACTCCTCCTGCTCTTCCCCCGTGACTGCTCCTCTCCGCCCACGTCCCTCATCACTCCCGTCCCTCCCAACCTTCCCCCTGACGGTCGCTGTCCCTTTCCACACCTATCCCTCTCCATTCCCGTCCCTCTCCGCTCCCGTCCCGCTCTACCCTTCCCCTTCTCCATTCACGTCCCTCTCCGCCCCCGTCCCGCTCCACTCTTTCCCCTCTCCGTCGCTGCCCCTCTCCACCCCATCCCTCTCCATTCCCGTCCCTCTCCGCTCCCGTCCCGCTCTACCCTTCCCCTTCTCCATTCACGTCCCTCTCCGCCCCCGTCCCGCTCTACCCTTCCCCCTCTCCGTCGCTGTCCCTCTCCACCCCATCCCTCTCCATTCCCGTCCCTCTCTGCCCCCGTCCCGCTCTACCCTTCCCCCTCTCCGTCGCTGTCGCTCTCTACCCCATCCCTTTCAATTCCCGTCCCTCTCCGCCCGCATCCCTCTCCACTCCCGTCCCTCTTCACCCTTCCCCCCTCACCGCCGCTGTCCCTCTACACCCCCACTCTTCTCCGCCTCGTGCCTCTCCGCTCGCGTCCTCCTTCGAATTCGGTGATTTCAAAGAATGTGTTTAAAAGTTGGTAATTCTTAGAAGGACGCTAGCCCTCTCGCGGCCTGCGAATGAGCTCCGGATCCCCCCCCGCCTCCGGAGCGCGCCGACACAGGCGCAGCGCCCGAATAAACCTAGTTAGCGCCGGGGGCGGTCGCGGCGCTGGGCACGTCGTGCGCCCAAATGAAATGTCCGTGCCCGCTGCGGTGGCGCGGGGCGACGGCTGTTGCCTCTGACCTACAGTCCCTAGGGTTCTACCCGCAACACTGGGCGATTACCAACACAAGCAGCGTAGTCTTGCATGTGCGGACTTGCACTCACGTGCCCAAATCGCTGTCACCAACCCGGCTTAAATAATTCTCTAATAATTTTTAATTATTTGTGCAGAACTATTGGGTTATCACTACAGAACAGTCTAAGGAGGAAACCTAAAAACATGCAATAATTCTGAAGATTGGAAGTATCTGAAATATTTTCGTAATATTTTCATAGGTAAATGAAAGTAAAAGAACCGTATTGTTATTATTAATAGTACGCAAGGATGTGTATTAAAATACGAAACTGTAAAATTTACTGAAAGTTTAGAGCATAGAAGATATAATATTCTAACTTCGAAGATTAAGCCATTATTGTGTTTATTACTTGAAATCACGTTTTATTAAACAAACTGCCTTTACATACGAGTATTCAACACCTCAAATGCGCTGACGCTTCACAGAGAACTAAAACTCCCCCAATAAAGAAAAATATATCTAAATCAGTCAACTGCTTTTCGGCCATAAAGAGCTTGTTAGCGGCACGCTGGCAACTCGATTTCTACCTTCAACATTGAAAACAGACTCAAAATTGAAGCAGAATACCTTCAGATATTAATACATTAGACTACAATAATACTCACTGCGTATTTTTTTTCAATAGGTAGTCAATGTTTAACTCGTTTCCCCCTTACGCTTCGCCGATGGTTGTAAAAGGGAAAGGCGGCTATAGAGCAGTCAGGAGAGGGGGAAGGGAGGGGAAGGGAAGGAGAGGGGGGCTGGATGCGCGGAGGGGGAGAAGCAATTACGAAGAGCTGCAGACGACGCGCTCGCTGTTCGTCTTCTGTTCGCTTTCAGCTCCTTATCTCGCATTCTCCGGGATTTTGCCTTGAACGTCGCTCAGGACTTCCACCGCATAATAATTTCCCATTCTGTATTCTTAATCTACCTCAGTGATTTAGGCTTGCTAATTGAATTTTATTAACTGGTTTTGAAAGATTTTGTGAAAATTGGACTTCAAATGTCAACTGTGTAGTCTACGATCTTGCTATTCGTCTTTGGTGACTTCATTATATGATGGCAGAATTGTTTTGTGCTCCATTTAAAAAGCTTTGAAACAATGCGGCTTGGCTTCATTTACAGTTTTGAAAATCTAACCACCTTAACACTGGACTGAATGTTATTCGTTGAAACCGTTATGCATACAAAGCTATTTTCTCAATAAAATTTGCGTGTATTTGTTTCATTTTTTATCGTAAATGCTAATTGTGTTAAAAATCTACCCATTATTCCATTACATAACGCATTCTTACACGCTAAATTTCTTTTCAAATTCAATTCAAAATAGAATATTGCAACATTTTTCTTCTCATTTTTGGACACCTTGTGTTCCTATATTTCTCTGAGACTCTTCATTCTTCCCGACTCTGAGCCCATTTTGCCAGTTATTCTCTTCCCGTCCTGTACTCTTCTTTGCTTTATTTCATCTACCATCTTCAAAATTGCGTTGTCCTCAATCCCTCGCTTGGAATTCCAATTCGCATTTCTACTTTTGACTTATTTCGTCAAAATTCACTCCGTAACCTAACTGCTGTATTATCTTATTCCATTTTCCTTCATGCTATTTTTGCCATGTTATAAGGGATCTCAAAATGAAAATAATTTTTCACGTACTGCATTCTCTTCCTCTGTTTTCGTGACCTTTCACTTCTTTTTAAGAAACTATATTTTGTCTCTGATCAGTTAACTGTGAGAATGGGTGGAGGACTGAGTTGCTCTTTATCAATCAATATTCATTTCTTACCCTTCTTATATCGTCGTCTGAGATGTTTAAACTGTTATTAAGATTAAAATACATCATCAATTTTCTTTTTATAAAACCATACCCCTTCCTACTTCCCTCTTTCTTCCACCATCTCCGATTTAACTGTCTACATCTTTTCTTTACCAGTTTCTTCCCTCTTACTTGCTTCATTCTCGTCTAAGTACCTCTCCTTCCCCTGATTCTCATTATGTGTGTCGGGTATTCTGTTTGTCCTCTGCCCTGACATTAGGAAGGGAATGAAGGCTCGGCCCACGGGAAGGGCGCGCGGAGGCGGCGAAGGAACCGGAGAGGGGACGGCAGCAGAGGCGACAGGCTCGGTGGGCATCCAGGCGTCGGCAGCATTGACGAGATCGGACGCGAGGCAAGCAATGCGACACAGTAGTGATGGCCAGCTTAAAGGTGTCGGTACGGTGACAGCGACGGTGATGACGGTGACGTTGACGACGACGACGGTGGCGACGACGACGGTGACGACGACGGTGACGACGACGGTGACGACGACGACGACGGTGACGACGACGACGGTGACGACGACGACGGTGACGACGACGTGACGGTGACGACGACGACGGTGACGACGACGACGGTGACGACGACGACGACGGTGACGACGACGGACGGTGACGACGACGACGGTGACGACGACGACGGTGACGACGACGGTGACGACGACGGTGACGACCGACGGTGACGACGACGACGGTGACGACGACGACGACGGTGACGACGACGACGACGGTGACGACGACGACGACGGTGACGACGACGACGACGGTGACGACGACGACGGTGACGACGACGACGGTGACGACGACGACGGTGACGACGACGACGTGACGATGACGACGACGATGACGACGACGGTGACGACGACGACGGTGACGACGACGACGACGGTGACGACGACGACGACGGGGACGGACGACGACGACAGTGACGACGACGACGGTGACGACGACGACGGTGACGACGACGACGGTGACGACGACGACGGTGACGACGACGACGGTGACGACGACGACGGTGACGACGACGACGGTGACGACGACGACGGTGACGACGACGATGGGCACGTAGACGGCGGCTGTGTAGCCAAAGGCCGAGTGGGCAACGGATTAGATGGTGAGTTTAATCCAATGCCGAGGAGTGCCAGAGACGATAGTAGGTGACTGGGACGATAGCATACCCGGAGTGGCAGTGTAGCTGTTGACGGCGGCGGGGTGGGGGCGTACTCCAGGGAGTAAGCGGGGATGCGGGCCAAAGGGGGGGACCTTCTTACCAGCTTCCCGAGGCGCTGTGACGCGTAGTCTGGTCCGAGAGGGCGCAAGAGGGAAAGAGAACTAGTATATATGAGAACATTTTTTCGTCCGAATGTACTGTGATTTGCTGTTCTGGAAAATTGACCGACAGTTCCACCTCGTTCCGCAAATAAACTCGGATTAAATGGAAACACAGTTGGGCTGCGGTGTGACAATAAATAGGGTTATTGTGTTAAAGTAATTTGGTTTGTGAAATAATTAATGACTGACTTGCATTGAAATTGCATAGCTGGACTTTTTTTGAAATTAAAGCATTATGCAGTAAAATGTGAAACACTACCCAGAAACATCAGAAACTTGAACAATTAGTGTAATTAAATAAAAGTTTGCGAACAGCTACTTTGGGAGACTCTGTTCTCTGGTTTCCTAAATTAAAAAATACAAATCCTGATAATAGTAGTAAATGTATTAGGATACTATTGGCATCACAATGATATTTAATGATATCAAAACATTTAATCATATTTAAATATCCTTAACTAATTTAAACCACTTGTAAAATCAATGACTACGGTCGCATTTAAGTAACGTCTGAATTCATTTTGTATGTTAATTTCAACTTTATGTTTACCTTCTTCCTTTATGCAATTTACCTTCTTATGTCTTTCAGCTAAAGAAGACTAAATTATAACAGTCAGACAGCCAGACAGACTGTGTATAAAAATGTTAATGAATGAATTAATTAACGAACGAACGAACGAACGAACGAACGAACGAACGAATGACTTCGAGAAAACCAAAGTCGCTGACCTGGTATCGAAGGTCAAAAAAATAAATGGCACACCACAACCGCATTGATTTTCACATTAATTATCGCCTTGGTACGTACGTAATAAAAAGAAAATATTGCAATGCTACGAAATAAATTGCGATTTTTTTGACAGAAAAACTCGTAATATGTGACCCTGGTACAGAAAATCTTATTCCATATATAGTAAATAACTCTCTCTAACACCTTGTGTAGTCAGAATACGTTCTTTTTTTGAGTTATTTATACTGGAAAACATGGTTTACGGCAAAAACGTCTGTCCCATCGTCCGTCCATCTTTCCGTCCGTCAGTCCATATATCTGTCGCAAAGCTAGGACCTCAACCATTCGGACGATTTTCCTCGAAAATTGATTTTCTCCAGTAGATCGAAAGGCGCTCCAAGCTCTAAGAGTTCGGGAAGGATATTTTGATTTTTGGGAGTATTTTACACAAAGCCTCAACATTTTCAAAATTTACTCAAAAAGGCTCCGAACATGTAGATTAAACGTTTTCCTCGGATAGCACAAAGAAAACTTAAAAATGGCGCAAGTGGAATTTTTGTTAAAATATTTGAATTTTCGAAAATTGCAAAATTTATTCGCGTATTTCTACAACTAGAATATTGATAATATATATTTTTCTGAAATAAAATATGTTATAAAAATTGATCTTTGAAAAAGACTATGAACAACTTTTGGACAAACTAGTATTTTTTGCGTAATTTCTGCTTGAAAAAACGGTTTTCTCAAAAATAAACCTCTCTTCAAATCTTTTCTTTAAATTTTCTTTCAAGGGTAGAGCAAAGAAGGCTCATATTTTCGTTGGACTGTTGGAATTTTCGAAAATTGCAAAAGTTAGAAATAACCCGAGAAAATATTTGTTGTTGAAGCACACAGCTCCACTTTAAATTAAGTACTTACGTAAGAGGGTGTATAGAATCACGTATGTAAACATTTGTGAGATCTAACGGAAGGAATAAGGAACGTCCCTGGTACAACTAAACAACATTTACCGTATCTATTCCATCAATAGTTTTTAGAAGAATAAAAAACAACAATGAAACTTTTCTGCTGTGCTTTTCTCATTATTAGGTTCTGTCAGATTTAGGGTTTACAGAACATATATCTTTTGTTTGCTTTAATCCGACTGAGAAAATAATCCTCTTTTACCGGAGGTTTAGTAATCGGGTTAAACTCGCTGCTTCATATCAATATTTCGTTTTCATTAGAAAATTTAACTAGCCCAATAAGCTGAATTTAAATTCGAATCGTTTCTGAAGTCTGTTAGATGAAATGAAAGTAATACTTCAGTTATCCTCAGCTAATTCTACAAATATATTTATGATGATATGTAACAGTCCAGCCGGTAAGTATATTTTACGTGAAAATGTCATAATAACTTTTTCTTTGGGTGTGTTACATGTACCCAGGCTCTAGTTAAAACCCGAATTTTTTTTCCTCCCGGACCTAATGCTAATTCTGGGAAAACCGAAAAACCGGTATTTTTCTAATTTTTTCGTTTTCCCCCATAAACCATTGTTAAGACCTGTAGAAATATAATTGAATTCAATTATAAAGATGATAAAGTTTCTTTTAATTTTGCATGAACCATTTTCTCGAAACCAATTATTAAGTGAGATCCTGCTTTTCAAGAAGTCTATTTTTTTCATTTCTTCAAAATGTGTGCAAAAATATACATTATTCTAATATTGTAATATAGATATAATAGATATAATACGTTTTCACATACGATTTTACATACATCACCCTCGGTGTAAACATTGCCTCACAAATGTACCCATTGCCGAAAATATTAATACATAAAACAAATTGTGGATGTGGATGTGTGTGTGTGTGTGTTCGTGATCCAGGTTAACTGTTCAACGTGGAAACAATTCCATTTCAAGAAAACATTGTTTACGTTATTACTGAGGAATTAAAATGTGGAAAAGAATATTTTAGGGGTAAGACAGCCCTAGAAGGGTTGAAGGGAAGAGAGCGATATTTAGAAACAAAATCATTAGCTTGTAAAAGTAAAAACTCACTTGGTAATTGGTTTCGAAAAAAAATCCTTACAAAAGTTGTAGAAAATTGTATCCTCTTTAAAACTGAACTGAACCATTTCCTACATAAGTTACGATTAAAGAGTTATAGAGATAAAACCCAACAAGGTCAGAAAAAATACCGGTGTGTCGGACCTTCCGGAGTTGGAAAGTCTGGGGAGTCGAAATCTTGGGATTTTATTAGTCCCTGGATGCATAAAACAAACCCAAAGAACGATGATACAGTGTTCGAGATACCTCCATTTTTTTGGTATCTGCCGACTGGGCTATAAGTGGTACATATTAAAAAAAGTACATGGCTTGATTTAAAGATCTGCTTCTGAAGAACAGAACACTCTATTTAATTTTAATGAAACCTACATGAAAATTATACACATCTTTAAAAAATGGTGCATACCATTATTTAAAGATTCAATTTTCATGAATAGAATATAATATCTATCTATAATAATATTGTTGCTGGAGAGCATTCAAAATATTTCATGCATTTTTAATTTTCGAAATTTCGCAATGTTTAGTAGCCCTGCATAATATTTACGAACGTGCTTTGCTCTATTCTAGCAAACATTTTATAGAAAAAAATTTGAACACTGGAAATCGTACCTATGCCATATCTTTATTGATGTATTTTACTCTATTACTACAAGAAATTTAAAGAAAAACTAGTGGTGCTAAAACAGCATGTACTTTCTCGACATTAGTAATGGTTATCTAATACTATTTTTACCACAATGTCTCTCCGAATTTAACACATCTCGGTCATAATTTTTGTAAAACTCATTGGAAATCGTTGAGTATTAGGTGCAATCATAAGCAGTATGCGAGAAACTAAAATAAACGTTAATAAATTATACGATACTGATAGCGTGGGCAAACAAATGCAAATAGATCGAAAAATATATAATAGTAATTATTAAACAGTAAGGTATTGTAACATTCTACAAATATATAAAAGAATTAGTTTATATCACTGCGAACGAAAAGCAACCATCATTATGCCTTCTGTTATCATGAGGCGTTATAACAATGGGTTACAACAACCAAAAATGACCGCTCATCTATTCGTTTCACATGTAACACAATTAAAGGAAGCAATTTAAAATGAAGTAATAGAAATATAATACAAAATATAATAAATAATAAAAATAATAATAATACAATGAAATAATACACAAATTCTATCTAACGGAATATCCAACTGCGTAAATTGGCAGCGGGCGATTGTTTAAATAGGTGTAAAATAATTTCTAAAAGATTAATTTGTAAACGTATAACAAAAGCTCCAGTGTAAGAAACGAACAAAGAAATATGAAACTATATACACATTCTGACTTCGTAGCATCCAACTGCCTCAAAACACCTCTAAAATTACGAAAGCGCAGGTTTTTCAGAGAGGACGACTAAGTTTGACGTCCAACTACTCAAAAAATACTCATATTTTTCGAAAAATTGAACATAACTTTATTTAAAGATATGTTTTTGATGAACATATTACATTAACTCCAGTGTAAGAATTAAGAAACATTAAGAAAAAATGTACTTCATAATTGTAGTTGTAGGAAGACGCCGAAAAAATTCCGATTTTTTTTCAATTTCGGAAAATCAGGGGTTTTAAACCAACATGAGACCTACGCCACTCTCTTAAACGTTCTCCCACTCCCATAAACGTTCTCTATCCAACCAAAAAAAAATCATTAAAATCGATGGCGCCATTTTTTTGAAAATATGGAAAATGATCCAGGGGCTTCATGTGAAGTATCCCCCAACATTAAAATATCGGTTTCAAATTCCAGGAGCCACAACTTTAGATAGTTTGATTGAAGAATATCAGTTTTGGAGAAAATTGGCTGAACGAATTAGCCGCTAGCGTTGTTCACAGACGGACGGACATTTTGCCGTCAATCGATATTTCGGTTTCAAGGACCCATAGAACATGGATTTTGGCTACACAAAAACAAACAAGAATTTTGTTTTTCTAACTTTCGCATCTGGATTTATCCACTTTTTCTTTACCAGGCCTTGTAATACATTTTTCCGTCGAAAATTCATCGCTTTTTGGCAGCAGCATTACGTTAACTTTCTCTTCTTAAGAAGTTTCTTCTTAAGCGCGAGAAAGCAGACATGTAGCTAATTTTTAGAAAAATAGAGTCTCTCGTAAATTATTCCCAAAATTCAAAGAATTCTTTCCAAAATTGTAAGATTTCAAGTCGGGTCAGATTGGTCGAGGAAATATTCATTTTGGAAAAACCTCCTACGAATGGTTAAGGCGTTAGAGTTGTTTATACACGGACGGGCGGACTAATAAACGCTTTCTAGGTATTAAGGTACCATAATAGGTGGAGTCTATGTTAGAAAGTAATTTATTACATATAGGAACAGGATAACAATCATCTACGTTATCGTGGAGCGACAAAGCGATTTTTTGGGGTCAAAAAATGCCACTTTTCGCCTCGGTCTTACATAACGATCTCTTTTCATCTATATTATTGTATATACTACAAGTATATACGTATGTATATAAAGTAAAATATATTGTCATCTAAAGCCAGGACTGTGGATATTTGTTTATGGCTCATCCCCGACATTGACTGTATCGCGCAATTTTGAATATGGTACAACATGGATGCCCAACGATAACATTTATTTTTGGATTCACAGGTTCATCACCAGAGGTCAACATCACGGCCTGAGTCATTCTAATCGTTGATCTCTCCCTCGATGAGCGGATTTGGGATCTGATTACTTAGATACTGAGGTATATAAAATATATCATATGATACATATTTTATTATATTGATCTGACGGAAACACTAGCAGGATTAATTTTACCCAGTATTTAACCTCGGTTTCTTTTATGGGCCTTGTGACATGGCACACTAAAAAATCTCCGCCCTTCAAATATCCACCGCCTTCAGCTGAAAATGAACCCAGGAACTCGGGTTCTGAAAACCAGCGTGCTAACACACATACCAGTCGGACAGGATTCTAGATTTTTCATATCAAGAATTAACATTTTCAAAGCCATTCACCGCCCTTTATTGAACACGTTCGTACTAACTCATAAACCCATTTTAAATACAGAAAACAACCAAACAGAGCGTGCGGATCCCCTGTTCCACACCGCGGAATCCATTGACGTCCCCTCATTGCGAACGTGCTTTCCGAGAAAACCCAGCCCTGCGGCAGACTGCAACGCGTGATCGGGAACACCTGGTCGGTCGCGCGAACGCGTCGCGTAATAGTTCAGAACGAAAAGGGCTCAACGCACATGCCCACAAATTTAAATAAAACGTACTGGTCGTAGATAACTGCTTCTCAATATGGGAATTTCCAACTATCCCCAGAGGTAGCCAAGTACAACAAATCGACATTTTGCAAGAAATAAGCCTAAAAGAACCCTCTGAGCTAAATTGAAATTGTTTGTTTTGTCGGTGAGTGATACCTTCTTTCACCATTTTGAGGTGAAAGTCACGGAACCACGTTTGCGTGAACACGCGGAAGAGTAGGTTTGATGGTCCGAGTCTCGCCACGTTAAAAAAAGGCGCCATTAATTGAAGTTCATGTGCTAAGTCAACGCCTTCTACACTTGCACACACTAAGGTAGAGATGCGCATCGTTATTGTCCGCAAAATGCGAAGATAATCCCCTTCATTCTTCGCGTGATATCACTGAGGTTCCGAGTATACCGATTAACTGCCGACGATTTTCGTACTTACCTCACCATTCCTCCAACACCGGAATTGAGTGTTCACAGTTTTGGGTATCCATGACATCCCCTACCTGGGGAAACACCTCGTTTTTCCCTCGGTTCCTTATCATTGGGCAGGTAGTGCAGTATGCCAACCAGACTACTAACTGGTGGGCACGCTACGTCACTACACGTAAAAAAACCAATTCAAATCTATCGTTGAGAATAATACTTTTTCTACTCCCATTGTATAATGCTGTCACGTGATGGCTGCAAACAGTTGCCAAATGATATTCATTTCGATACAGTTTTCATTATGATACAGGTTCTTGACCAATCACAGAGACGTTTACAAACCAAGAATTGACACTTAATTAATCATTGAGAACCGTTCTAGTAAATGTTCCGTTCTATTGTGTATATTAAAATTGCATTTGATGTTATATTATGCTTATCAGTTTTAATTTATTTTATTATCAGTAATTTTCCGTGGAATATTATTTAAAATATTGGATCGTAATTTTGATCCTATTTGACTAGCGCAGTACTTTCTCGCAGGCGGATGGGTGGCCAGAGCCACCTGCGGAAGCTTGCGAGGAGTAGGGTTAGGGAGCGCCCACTAGGTGGCCTTGGGTAAATCCTTTATATCAACGGCCACGTAAAGATTCAATGTAAAAGTTTAACTTATAATAGTTGTAGAAAAAGTACCGTATGAAACCCGATTTAATGGGTATTAATACACTCGTGTAAAGTTTAGGAACTCGCTTGTTCCTCGCTCATATCGTAATATCACACTCGTGTATTAATACCCATCATTACATCATCGTTTCGTAATGTATTATTTTCGCACTGTTCAGTTGCGAACTCGCAACTCAGCACCTCGTTTAAATCGCATCACTTTTCTTCCTCAACCGTTGGCTAAGGTTCCGGAGCCTCGGGTACATAGCACGACTGCGTCACCTTGTGGAGATATTATCAGCAAACCAGCGACGGCGCTTCGCATAGCATCGCATCGCATTTCGCGAGGTTTCCCGGTCGCGACCTTTGATACGACGCACGCGATGCCAATAAACGCACACCCGCCGCCCCGCCGCCCCCGCCACTCCCGCCGCCCCCGCCGTTCCGCCCCCGCCGTTCCGCCCCCGCCGCCCTCGCCCCCCGCCGCCCCCGGCGCTCCCGCCGCCCCAGCCCGCCGACCCCGCTACCCTCGTCGCCCTCACCGTCCCGCCCCCGCCGACCCCGCTACCCTCACCGCCCCCGTCGCCCTCACCGTCCCGCCCCCGCCGCCCCCTGCCGATCCAACGGTCGCGCGGGAAAGAGATGGCGCCACCGCTATTATTGGAAGCTGCTCCATCAAACGAAGTGAATTATTTCCAGCGTGAATATGCAGATTGCGCTGATGAATATCGAATCGCTTCTGGCATGATTTTTGCGTCCGAGCTGATCTGCTTGTACGAGGAGATGAGCGAGAATGAGACGATTGGGTTTGTTCTTGCTCATTACACGCAGCATGTGCATTACACGTGATTTGACATTCTGTTCTCTTTAGAATGCAGTGTCAACTGTGGTTATCGAAAATACATGACTCTCATGGCTTTGAGAACTGTTCAAGTGTGTTTTTTGCGGTGTAATTTTTGTTAGCTATATTAGTTTAGCCTATATAGATATTGTTCTGAAAACAGATGACTACTTGTGATTGGAAACATCTCATCAAGCGAGTGAATTATTTTGAGCGTGAATGTGCAGATTGACCTGATGAATATCCCATTGCTACTGGGATGATTTTTACATCCGAAATCATGCGCTTACATGAGAAATGAGTGGACTGATTCAATTGTATTTGCTCTACTCAATCATATGTACTAGCATGTGCTTGACGTGTTTTGAAATTCTGTTTACATCAGCCTCGGTTACAACGTGCGTGAAGTTACTGTCCACGTGAGTTTCGTGGAAATGTTTGAGGTTAGGATAAATAGACATATGATGTGTAGGCGTTTTGTAAAGAATTTAATAAATTAGACAATAGATGAATCTAATAAATTAAACAATAGAAGAATCTAATAAATTAGACAATAGAAGAATCTAATAAATTAGACAATAGAAGAATCTAATAAATTAGACAATAGAAGAATCTCATATATTAGACAATATAAGAATCTCATAAATTACACAATAGAAGAGTCTAATAAATTAGACAATAGAAGAATCGAGTCATCTTCTAATAATTTGAAAGAAAAAACTTGATGAAATGTCGTCGATGAAAACTCGTCGATTTTTTTGCAAAGATGACATTATGATTGTTCTACATTACATTTTTGATACCCCTTGTTTCAACAAAAAAATTCAAAGTTCCAATTTATTGAGAAATTCGAAGATAGTTAATTATGTGTTGTTTTTTTCTTTTTCGATTGTTCCGAGAAGCTAAGTATGAATTTTATTTTACATAAGTTTAGCTTGAGATCACTTTTTATTGATATTCTACATATTCTCCTAGAATCCATAAATATAATGCTCGAAATACATTATTTTAAAGTTGCAAGTTATTTGTTTGCCAGTAGGTTAGGGGTAATACATGTGGCATTATTGTAATCGTTTGCAGATAGCTCTATTTAGGAGCGTCATTTTAAATCACTCATCTGCTTGTTTACGATTACTCCATGCTATGTTTTTTCATCGCTTCAATATTCATTTATCACTTTCACAGAATAAATATAATAAACATTAACGATTGAGTTAACGAATATTTTACGTGCAGACAGAAAGAGAGACGATCTGGAAGCGAGTCTCTTTCATCCTCTTGCTTGTCGAAAATATTTTCTTTCGCGAGGCGCGTCTGTTATTCTAGCCTCCATGTCAACACCAAATTGCGTCTTCATCAAAGAGAACGTCGAAAGGCCACGCAAGAGTCAAGTGCGTTGAACAAGCTCTCATAAAAGAGAAGACTTTATAGGGCCTAATTTAGCAATTAGCCCTTCAGATTATTTTTGCGGTGAACAGAACAGAAATTTCAATTTCGGGCAAAGAATTGGGCTTCTTTAAATATTTGAGTTGGCAGCACGTCCCACTGCTAAGTTAAGATATTGAACGAAAATTGACTTTTCGAAAGATTTACCTCCCCAAATCGCTCGTTTGTAATTTTCTCATAATTAACGTGTCTTTAATAAGCGTACCAAAGTCACATCGAGAAACGAACGCCTTGCTGTATTGACTGCGTAATTTGCCGCCACGAGGATCAATTATGTTCGGAGCAGCGCGCTCGCGAAATTGGAAAGTCCGAACAATTTTATACCAAAGAGGACGGGCGAATTCTTCGACTCCGCTGATTTCGGCCGATTTTCCTGTCTCGCAAGCGCGATTTCCTGGAAGGAACTCGAAAATCTGGGAGGTGTCCACGCAGGTTTAGGTAAAAACCAGCTTGGTATCAGCCCTTGCATCCTGGATTCCACGAAGACCATGACAGTATGTTTGTAAAGAAGTGATCAATGTTTCTCTTTAATTTCGTATTTTGCCTCACTTTATTTACATTTTGAAAGTAAAAATTTGCGAAAATCGGTTTTATTAGTTCTCGAAGTCACAGCCTCTCTTCTGCAAACACCAACGTCCGCTGGTAGCGAGAGATTTCCATTGAGCTTTGCTGATACAATAAATTCACCTATATTTAGAGGGAAAGGTTTTGAACAAGAAAGGAAGAATATGATAACTTTTTTTGCTTTGAATTAAAGACTTCATTACACTTAAACCGTTAATGTAAATAGTATAGGACTTTTTTAGTAAAAAAGGGTGTGAACATTTTTCGGTACAAAAATCAGCTCCTTATCATTGGACATTTTTTTGCATTTCGAGTATCGACAATGCCTTCAAATCCCTTGTTCTGAAAATAGATTTATTTTTTATTGATCTCCTGCGAATTTAATTATTTTAATTTAATACAAGTAACTAAATAATACAGTATTACTTTCAGCCGACTGTTATATTTTCTGATATTAATATGGCAAAACATGGCTAGAAATTCATAGATTCCTTACAAATTCGTATTGCCTATGTTTCCTTTGAATACTAAACTGTCTCAATTTCTTATTAATATTATTCCCCATGAGGGTATCAAAAGATTCCGAATTTGATAAACTTTAAAAATATGTTATTCAAAACTATGTATAACTCGGGCCTGCACCAGCTAAAATGTTGCAAAACCAAACCGCATGAAATGATTTTCCAAATTTTGCACGCACACTATCCAAAAACAATAAACCAAATACTGTCTTATAAAATTGCAATAAATTAGTGTTTAGTGGAAACGAAACAAGAGCTCCCACTACATTTTCATCTCCCTTTTCTATCTGATATTTGCCTTGTTATTTCTGCAAATTATCTGGTCACTTGAGTTATATATTTGAGCAAGTTATTTTGGAAATAAAAATTGAAGTTAATGTCTAACCCAGCAGTATTAAACTGCGACGGTGGTTATTATCACTTGATGTATCAGTTGGTGTTAGTATGAAGATAACATTAGAAATACAAGCCAGGAAACCGAAATTCCATGTCGTGTATTACGGTATAACCAATAGAGATGTAAACACGCCTGACGCAATCATTTTTAGGTACCAACATAATTGTAGGACAAATAAATTTCGTCTGTGGATATATTCACGTAGGAAAATTTAAAGTACCATTATCGAGATACGAGCAAATTCAGTAAGAGATCTGCATATTTGTTGAGAAACAGGTAGGTTGAATTTTACACAGAGTGATTAACACTGGGTTATGCAATTCACACATATGGAAAAAGGCTCTACGGTCACTAATCTTGACGTGAACAGGGAAAGGAAATTTTCATTTAAAGTTTACTTTAAATGGTAGGTGAAGAATGTAAATCTTAATACACATATTTTGCAATGTCAGCGTCAATTTGAATGAATATTGTAAATTAATAATTTATTAATATGTGAATCTCTGTTTATCATACTTTAATCTTAGTTCAGACAAATAACCAATGTCTATATAACAGTGTACGAAACTCATTTCTTCGTTTTTTAAACTTACCTCCGTTTTCCTGTTCACCACATAATAGTTACTTCGATGACAATTCTTCTCTTTTCAACCACTTGTTATCGATGAAAAACCATTATGATTTGGGAGAACTTTGAAAACGAGTCTGAGGGTTACTCTGAACCTTATACATTGTGTCAGGAAATTCGAGAAACATTTTTGGATTTGTAATCGAGAAAATGACGGTTTTGTCCGGCATTTATAGTCCTCTGGATGGCGATCCAAGGTCAGATCTCAGCCCTCCTTACACTGGGATTTGACTATCGATTACTTCATACGAAACTCGATTAGAAAAATCTCACGGCAGGTTCTTCGGTGTTCTCACGTTTTCAAAAACCTACCTAATTTCATTATCGCATCTTCGTTGATCAGTGTCATTTCGCTCGTCATTTCTCATTATTCTCACTTTCCTCTGGGGATGCAGAAGCGCTCCCTTGCTGCCGCTCCCAGTAACGCAGCTTCTGATCAACCGTCTCTTGCGGTATCCCCAAACATCCACTGATTCGGTAAATCGAACGTGTTACTTTCCTTGTATTGTTTGAATGATTGATTAGTGATTCCGGGCGCCTCGACGGCTAAGTTCATTATTTCAGTAAATGTGCATGTTTTCTCCTCGGTAGGTGACATTTATCTTTCCTCGCTGAATGGTGAGATCTGGCGCAGACCTAACGTCGGCTGGCGGGGTTTTCCCAAACTAGGAATCTCCCACCAGCGGGTATCCCTCGGCCGAGACAAGCTCTAAGCTCCCCACCGGTCTCCCGGTATTAGTGGTAGTGTAATTGCAGTTCTGTAAGTAAGGGGTGAGGATATGGCAAGGATAAGGAAGAAAAGATCACGCACAGTTCTTGGCCCGTTTGTTGGGGTACTGCTCCGGCATTCGCCTGGTGTTGATCGGAGAAACTACGGAAAACTGCCGATCAGAGCAGCCGGCCGGAAGAATTCTCCTCCAATCACTGAACTCGATTATTTCTCTTGTAAAATCGTCTTTTCCTATCTCTTCAAACGCATTCAAAACCAACAATAGCGTATTCTTTACAGAATATACAATATTTTGAAGAGAAAAAGTTTTGTGAAAGGAAGGAATTGTGCAGTTTTTTAATGTTTAGATTTTTACAATCTGTTCATTGTTAATATGCCACCAATAATTTGTTTGCTGATTTTCATAATTGACAATGATTTTAGAAACTACTGATTAGCAACTTGGCATTAAAACTGATGAAGCACAAATATTAGCATATCTGTAAGGTCTGAACTCTGCGGCGTCTCATTACTAACCTATTATCTAGTTAGTCGGAAACTGAAATATTGGTATAACTTTCTCATTTTATTGACAAGTTTAAAACTTCAATTTTCTCTTTCCTCTTAGACTGTTGTGATTTTCAATTCACTGACTATAATTTTGTTTTCAAACATGTGAGAAGCGTTTGGCAATATTTCTTAAATGTGAAGTAAAATGTCTTTTCCTATCTCTTCAGACGCACTAGAAATCAACAATAGCGTATTCTTTACGGAACATACAATATTTTGAAGAAAAAAATGATCAGTGAAAAAAGTGCTCAGTAAAAGTAGTAGTAAAATTGTTAATAAGGATTAAAACATCAAACGTAATTTAGTTTTTCTGGGTCGTATTTTAAGTGTGTGTTTCGAACCCTGCTTTCACCACTGCCCTTGTCTGGCAAGATAATCAACTGCGATGAAATATTTCATTGTTTCAACAGTGCAAGGAAGTTTCACAATTCGCTTGACATTGCTAATATATTAAGTCCAAAATTTCCAACGGATCTTGGAAGTATATTAATAGTAATAATAATAATAATAATAATAATAATAATAATAATAATAATAAAAAACATCACTATCATCAAACATTTTCAACTTTAAACCCTATTTTATCTTATCAGTTGATGCTTTCTACTCTGACAGTTATATCATACCATTGCCTTTTAAATCCTTGGAACCTCAATTCCATTCTTAGCTCCTTTACACTAGTGTTACACAAAGCCGATTGTGTATATGAAGTGTCTCTGGCCGCTGGTAGACCGTAATCCCGTGGTGGCGCTTGAATCTTGTTACGATAGAGTGTTTTAAAGGCGGTCAGGTGGAACTGCCCATCTACGCATATTCCCCTTAAAGAGCTTAATCCTGGCAAACAGGAAATCACACCCAACATCGCACACATTTTCTGGAAGGAAGACAGAGTAGAAAGGAATGTAGTTGGGTTGCTCCTAGGTAGAAGATAACTCCCCACTGTGTTACATCCCGAAAGAACATCATTAATACCCAAGGTGTGCTCCGAATCCGAAGACACTACAGCTTACGGCTACACCCGTTACCACAACACTACGGGAACCGACGGATCCCGGTAGTAACGTATTCAAAACCACCTCGGAATCAAGAGGTCGACAGGGCGGCGCGGGGCGCGGAAGGTCGAGCGAAGGGAGAAGGGCGGAGCGGAGGGTCGAGCCAAGGCGAAGTAGAGTGGGAGGAAGGGCTGCGGCACACGCGCAGTCCCGTGCGGGGAAATTGATTTGTACGCACGCAGCACGTACCCTCCGCCCCGCCTCGCCCTCTTCCCCACCCTCCACCGCCCTCCACCGCCCTCCACCGCCCTCCGCCGCCCTCCGCCGCCCACCGCCGCCCACCGCCGCCCACCGCCGCGCCCTTCGCCAACGCACTCCGCCGCCCTCAGCCGCCCTCCGCCGCCAACGCACTCCGCCGCCCCCCGTCGCGCCCTTCGCCAATGCACTCCGTCGCCCTCAGCCGCCCTCCGCCGCCAACGCACTCCGCCGACCTCCACCACCCTCCGCCGCCCTCCGCGGCCCCCCGTCGCCCACCGCCGACCTCCGCGGACCTCCGCCACCCTTCGCCGCCCTCCGCCGCGCCCTCAGCGTATGAAGTACGGAGATTGTACAATTTGAATTGACTGCTCGGAAATGTTTGGTTTAATGGATAATATAACACGATTTGGATTTTCCTTACTTTGGAGCAATGATTTTCGAGTTTTCATCTACGAGATCACTAAGATCGTTTCTATCTTATTCTTGTAGAATACTAGAATCACTTTTAGAGAATACTTAGGATTTATAGTGTTATATAATATTTGCAAATATTATATAACATTAATATGCAAATATTATATTGTATTAAGAATAAAATAAGTGCAACTGTGTGCTTGGATGCAGCTATTTTTTTCTCTTATTTTTTCAGTGGTTTAGAACAGTAACGATAAGTCAATAGATATATGTTATGTTAGACATGTTAAAATAGTAATGTATATATTTGATAAATTATATAGTAATAGTATTTTTTTCTTTTTTCTATTAAATTACAGAGCCGAAAGCGTTTCGACATATTCTGCAAGGTTCCGTAGTTGCTAGAAGCGAGGAAACAATGTAATTGTTTTTATATAAGATTGTTTTACAGCAAGAATGACTGGGAGAGATGGCTCAGGGCATCAACTGATGTCACTGCCCGGGAGGTCCTAGGTTAGTGTCCCGACTGCGGCAGGAATTTCGACATTAACTTGTCAGCTAGATTGAATTCTGTCTGAGGCGAATTCTAGCGGCTGGCTGGTCTCAGCGTGGTTTCTCTGATCATCACCAGGCTAAGACCGGAGCAGTATCCTAACAAACGGGCCAAGAACAGTGCTCGATCTTTCCTTCCTTTTCTTTGTCCTATCCTCACCCCTTACTTACATCCATACTTACATGAATATGCACGACACTACCACGCATGCCGGGTGATCGGTCGGGAGCTTAAAGCTTGTCCCGGGTGAGATATACTTGCTTGGGGAAAACCCAGCTCGCCGACGGTAGGTCGGCGCTGGATTTTGCTATTCAAGCGGGGGAAGACCACCGCCACGTCCCGAGCAAAACACTCACTATACTTACGGGATTAATGCCCCCCCCCCCGCTTAGTAGTTAACTCGCCCCGAATCACTAATAAGCAATCAATCAATCCAATACGATTGTTGATTGGGTTGTCTTGTGTCCCCTGAGCTGAAGGGCGGCTAGTTTCCGTACATTGTTTATGAAGCTACCATAATCAATGTAAAGTTTAACGTGTGGAAAGCTATTGGACGTGAATTGTGTAATTTGGTTGCCAAGAGGTGAGCATGAACGATTTATGTTCAACACTTGGGAGCGCAAAGAAAATATTGAGAAGTTGAATACTGGACACCACTATTCTCTACTGAGGACTCACATCGAAAGAGAACCAAATACACATAAAATATTATTGTTTTTTTAAAGAAACGTTTCAAACAATTTATTGTCAAAAGATAATCTTCACGCTTCCATTTGGTTGTGGGAAGCCATCTGAACATTCAAGTGTGTTTGGTAAAGTGGATCTTTCTTCTAGGAAAGTACTAACACTACCCTCTCTCTGGATAGTAAGTACGTAGACTAAAGTTCTGAGAGACGTGACAACAAATTTGAAACATATTCTAATACTGCTGAGTTAGATATTCACTTCAATTTTTATTACAGAAAGCATAATTTTTGCGAAGTTTTATGAAATCTGGGATATGTTTTGTCACAGCAGTACGTTTAATACGATTTTATCACACATATATTGCATGTATTCCTAACCTACCCGGAGCGGCGCGTGACGTAGTAATGAAAACTGTCCGCCTTCCATTAGTGGTGCCTGGGTTCAGTTCTCAAGCGGTTCCAAGTGGAATTTTTGGAAAAGGGGGATCGTGGCTGGTTTTGTCGAGGTACTCCCGTTTCAGAGGAAATTAATTGCATAGTTGGCAGGGGGCCAATACGCATTTCACCTCGTATGCTCCATCATTCATTCCCTACCCTACCTTGTCCTATTACTAACCATCATGTCGCTAAGTTTCCAGAGCGTCTAGACGATAACCAAGGAAATGGTGAGGGAGTAGGGGACACTCCCGCCCAAGACCATAGTTACACATGAAAAAGAGTGGAATGCCAGGCAGGGCGGGGGGTCAGCTTTGTTGAAGGGAAAAAACAGGGTTTAGTTTTCTTAAGCCTACAAAGTTAGTCACACTTTATACGCATACCTTTAAGGATAAGTGAAAAGCAACACAACATTAGCATTCTTATTTGTATCTTTTCAGATAAGGATGAGCACGTTTGTTCGTCAACACTTTTTATACATATTTTCTGTAAACTAAATGGATTAAATACTTTTATTCAACAAAGGAAGATTCAAACATTGCGTTCGAGATATTTTTTCGACGCAGAGACTTATGTATATTCCGTGACAAACACTAATGACTCGAACAAATAATGCAAATTATTGGACAATTGTAACTAGCTCTGTCAGTTTTATAATTCTACAAAAAATAGCTCAAGCATAAATAATTTCAATCACGAGATTTTAATGATAACAGCCATTTATTCAGTTCAGTTCATCGAGTATTTATTTTCTTCTGCTATCTGAACTCTGTCCTTCGTTCCGCAAACATTTCGGTGTCATGTAAAACAAGAACTCTATGTTGCCATTTATCCTACCCATGTTATTTAAGAATGTTTTTATTGAGAATTCTGATAACTATATTTGAACATTTTGCGAACAATATGTATCTGTCATTTCATTCAATCCAAAATAAATGGCTGTTCTGACCAAGCGATCATTAATCTACATTCTATTTCGATGTATCGTCACATAAATTTTTTGATCCGATAGGATAGAATATGCCCAACTCGATAAAAGCCATTCACCAACGCAATAACTTTATCAACAAACCTCTCCTCTTGTCATGGACAGGGAGTTTTAAATTTACTCTGTGATAATTGCATGTTTGAACCACGTTTGATAATGCACACCCAACAATTTTTTTCTTAAAATGAGTTTGCATTCCATGGAAATTGTATTTTTATAGTTAGTATGTGAATTCCAAATCTCAAACATTTTTTTCTCGTATCCACACATCGGTTTAATTTTCGTTAATATAATCTGGTTATTGTCATTAGAAAAAACAATTTCGCGACCGCGCACACACGATTAATAACAAAAGTATTTCCAATAACTACAACCTAAATTGTTTCATTTCGTTTAAAAATGAATGCAATAATTATTTCAGGATAACAAAAGTATTTCTCATGTAATTGAAAATGAAGAATTTTGAATGCTTTCCAATACTATATGAATGATGTACGTCGTTTTATACGACGTTTTATTTACGTACTACTTAAGGAATACAATATGATGTACAATCGTAATGGATGAGTCGGATGGAATTTGATACAGATGTCCTATTGTCAGAATTGCTTTACTAGATAAGATGTGCGTTCAAATGTAACTATTAACGTTGTGGAGGCTTGGACATTAGAATGCTAACCTTTTATTTGAGAGCGTGCTCCAAATCCCTTTTCGATTGAAGGGAAACATGAGGTGGACGAAGATGATTGGCGGCTGCCTTTCGTAGGGGCTCTCCCGATTCTCCTGCCACTTATTTTTGTCATTGATTTATTGCCGTTCACAGAAGAAGCACGATAATTTTAATCCATTCGTTTGTCACATTTATCATTTACCCCCAAATGTCCAGCTCACGCAGATACAACTCACTCCACATCCTCCTACCAAACCCTTTAATTCTAGACAGAGTGGTATTTTTGCTTTTTACCAAATGAAAAATTATCTAGTTTTGAATTACAAAGGGTTACAGAAATATCTAACTGCAGATTATTGGGGCGGAGGTAATATTTCGTTCAATGTTTTATAAAGTAACGCGAAAGTGTCTCAAAATCCAAAACATCAAAATAAAGTAACTAAGAAATTGGGAAATAAAGTAAATAAATAACAACATCAGAAAAAGTATATGTGACGTATACAAGACAAATAATATCGGAACAGAACGAGCAAGTCAGAATTTGTTGAAAACTAAAGTGTGAATGACAGAATTCCCACAATGTAGCTATATGCAACGAACTGGAAAGGAGAGCAATGTATCCACCGATCCACAATTAACTGGGGCGAAACGGAGGATTAGATCTGGTTGCCATTCGAGTATAGCAAGCTTGTTCTCGTAAGAACAAAGGGAATGAAATATTTCCTCCGTCGGAATACGTAACAAACGCAGCAGCAACCGCCGAGAGCGATCGGAGTAGGGAGCGCGCCCGTGGCAGTTGAGGCATTCCATTGGCCTCTGCTAATGAGGACGTGAATGAGGGCGCCCGGCGCGTCCTCGGCCGCCGTCCGCTGGCGATGTATATTAAAGAGCGGCGGCGCGGAGGCCTAACGCGCTTAAAAGTGCTAATTCGCGGCGCGCGGCGCTGTTTGCGCAGGACAGCTCCGCGCCACCGCCCCCGCTCAGGTCGCCCAGTCGCTCGAGCTCTCAACCCACTTCAACCCCCGCCCCTTTCTTCCTTCGTTTCCCATCATCTCTCTTCCTCATCCTCGTCCTCAGCCTCCACCTCGTCCCTGCTCTCATCCCTCTCCTCTTTCACTTTCTCTTCTCTTTCTCCTCCCCTCCTCGTCATTCTTCCCTCTTTTCTTCTTCATTCCTCTTCCTACTCCCCATCCTCTTTCTGCTGCACCTTTTCTTTCTTCTTTCCCTCCTCTTTCACTTTCCCCTTTTTAGGCCATTTTTTCTCTCTCTCCTTTTCTCCTCCCCTTTTCCCTCTTCCCCTTTTTCTCGTCTCTATCCTCCACTCTCTCTCCACTTTCTCCTCCCTCTTCTCTCCTCCTCCCTCTCTTCTTCCTCCCCCTTTTCTTCTTCCTCCTCCCTCTCTTCTTTCTCCTCCTCCTCCAACTTCTCTTCCCCTTATTATCCTCTTGCTCCCCACATTTTGTCCTCGTCACCTCGTCCTCCTTTTCTCTTCATTTTTGCCATCTATTTCCTTCTCTTCCTGCTCCCACTTCGCCTCGTCTTCCTCTTTTGTCCTATTCATCCACGACCTGCTCCTGGTCCTCCTCTACCGCATTCCTCGTCTTCTGTCCTACTCTTAATTTTCACCATTTTCCTTATCTTTCTCCTCGCCCCTGCGGCTTCTACTGCCACAATTGCCACCCCTAGTAGTAGTTAATTTCACATGGCCAGTTGAAGCCTCTGCTGACCCCATTTCCATCCACTGCACGCCAATTCCATCATAAATGAGCTTTTTTCTTGTTTTGTATTAAAAAAGTAGATTCTTCTTCAGCAATACTTAGAAATATCATTAGACCTTCGAATCACTGTAAACGCAACCTTCTGAGCGTTGTAAGAAATTGTTCATTTAAATGAGATGTTGATTGTGATTTCTATTCCCATTCTAAAGGACTCCTACATTTCAATCCTTTTACAATACTTCACAGTGTATAAAATAGTCCTGATGAACTTCTGAATGTTTATTAAATTTTCGTGTTTGTAGAATTATTTGACTTGTAAATAGTGTCTTGCCAACCTTAACTTGACCTCATCCTAATGTCTCCTTGCAATATATTTTAACACATTTGATAGCGCAACGACACCTTGTCCATGGCCGACAGTCAATCACCTACCCGCAAACTCAGTTCTTTCCCAGAGTTATTTTTACACATGATGAAGCTTCATGGTATGATTATGTAAGGTAATACTTTTTTTCAAAATTAATTCGAGTGCTATTGTTCTACAAATATCCTTGCCTTTTGGAAAGTAATGCAGCCTGCAATTTTAAGAAGGTATTTAATTCCTTGGCCCTTACGGGTAGCTAGCTCATTGGTCAACGTGTTCGCTTTCCAAGACGCAACTCCGAGTTCGACCTCCTTGTCGAGCAAGATTATAATGTGCGTTTTCCCTTGCGATTTCCCAGTATAAGTTGCTGTGTGACGATGATAAAACTCACTTCTCATGTTGAAAATACCAGAATACGACGTACGGATGTCTATGTGCGCAGATAATCTCTTTCCCATACGTCATATACAGTTTTTACTGGTTTTTGACCAAATAAATAAATAAAATAAAATATGTGCTAACCACTCGTAACCATTGCCGCAAGGCCGGAACGCCGCTGGCAGGCCCAGACTTTGTCAGAGGCTATTGCGCCACAGTACATACACATGTTAATTCCTTACGTTTCGTATGCATATTGTTCTACAAGTATCCTTGCGTTTTTGGAAAGTAATTGTAGCCTGCAATTTCAAGGAGGTGTTTAATTCCTTGCCCTCACGGATGGCTCAGTGGTCAACGTGCTCGCTTTCCATGACGCGACCGCGGGTTCGATTCCTTCGTCAGAGGCCATAACGCCACAGAACATACACATTTAATTCCTTATGTTTCTTTTTATAACGTCCAATATTCACTACGTGTTATAAATATCCCAAGATGATTATCTACAGTACGTTCATTATTCTTATACATTTTTTTCTGCAGACTTCCTCTCGTTCCCCTTGCGCCGCTGTGGCTGCCTTCATGAGGCGATCTACGCACGTCGCCGCCGAGGCTCCGCCCTCGCCCTCTGCAATTGCGCCCCTTTGATCCGCCACCGCCCGCCCTTGATGAGCAGGCGCGCGCCGCGGACAGAGCGAGTGTTCCTGGAAGCTCGCAGCCTCCTCCGCCCACGTCGTTCCGCCCCGCCCCCTAATCGCTTTCCGTCTCTCCCACCCCTCCTTCTCTGCGTCATCCCTTTGCGCGCTCGGAGTCTCCAGTCATTTCCTCATGCTCGTACGTCTCTTAACCTTCGTGCCGAGGCAACATCCCTCGTACCTGTAGATATTAGATATCCATGTCGGCCACTTGTGCATCGTTCACTCTAGCCGTCTCGCTCACTGACGCACACTCAGTTACTCTCACACAGTCCCTCACTCACGTCATCAGTCGCTCTCACTCCTTTTCTCTCTTCTGCACTCACACACTCTTTTCTTCGTTTCACATTCACTCACACTTTCACACATTTACTCGCTCGCTCACTCATTCACGTTGCTCTCTCTAACTCGCTTTCTCACTCATTCACATCGCTCTCTGCTTACTCGTTCACAGTCATCACTCGCTTATTAATCAGCTCGTACACGCGCTCACCGACATTCGTGTAAACTTCACTCAGTTACGTTGATGTGGCACTTCGTCTCTTTGAATTGTTCAACTCTGCCTCTCTCTAACAAACCAATCACTTCCTTCACCTTCTCTATTCGACTTTATTTTTTTGTTTTACCCAGTTTTCGAATTCCTAATAATAATAATAATAATAATAATAATAATAATAATATAATCTTCTGCTCCCATAGACTCTCGCTTGTTTGCTCTCATGTGAAGCTCCATTCTTAGATGTTAACAGTACATTATCGTAACGAGAAATATTAGTAACACAAAATATAACCAATAACAATAATAATATGAAAATTTAAATAAAAAATGCAAAGAGAAAAAAAGCATTAGTGAAAAGGCTTAATCGTACTACTAGACTATTCTCTATTAAAATGATAATAGATCTTATAAAAATCTTGACTTTCGAATTGATCTGATAAGATCTTGTAAGAATAATGACTTTCGAATCCTTTCATAAAACAACCTGATTGTCGGTAAATTATTGATGTGCCGGCTTTTCCTGTTACTACTGTGTACTCCACTTCCACAACACACGAAAGTGCGGATACCCAGGGAAGGTACAACAACATAACATAATATATAGATGCTGTGTTTCATCCAGCTTTGCTTGGCTTGACTTACAGCTTGGATTGTTTTGGCGAGTGCTATCATAAGTAGTACATTCGTCCTTACTTGCGTTCACGCTGTCAATCTACCGTTATCACTTGCACACATCTTTTCTTTCTTCTTCCTATTATTCCCTAACTCCTCTTTTCCCCATTTCTCTTTACTCTTGGCCTATTTCAAACTTCCGTCTCCTCTCTTCACTCCGGCTTTTCCCCGCTCCGCTTCCCCGCCGCCGCTGACGCGGGCGCGGCAGGTGGGTTGGCGCGTGGCGAGATCAAAGGAGGCTCCATTACTGATTGTCACGCGCAAAATGCGACAGATCTTCTTTGCTGTATGTCAGCAGAGTTTTACATTTCACGAAATTAGGTTCGTTAACTACAGCGCAAACGGCACCGGCATACTTTCTGCTGGTTCGGGGACCAGAGCAAACATGTGAAGTAGATGATGCGAATGGACTCATGGACCAAAGTATGAATGCAGGCAGAAGAGTAGTTGCGGGCGCACAAAAGCGTGATTGATTGACGAAGAATTGAGCGAGCTAGAACGCATGGTATGGTCTTGTTGCTCGCACTCAAGTTTCATTTTCTCTGTGTGTAGGATGGAGAAAGTTGTTTGAAGCTGCAAAAGTAGATGAGAAGATTTTGGTGAAACACACACTCTGATTCTGAAAAAGCGGTTTTCTTCTATTTGTATCTCCGTCTCTTTGTCCGTGAACAACTGTAGCGCCTAAAACATAAACAAATATCTCCATAAATGAATGTTCCCATCTATCTGTCAAACTCGCCAACTGCAAATGTAAAATGGACGGTTTCCATTATTGGGCGTAACTTTCCTAGAACGTATTTGAAAAAGTGAAAAGTGACTCAATTTTTTTCTTTTATATGTTTGCTCGAATTCAGGAAAGTACTGCTAAAAATATGGTTTGAGATATCATTTTCATCAAAACGGATGTAGAGATGATCTTTCTTTCCACTGGATGATGAATAGAAATTTCAAAATAATTATAAGTACTCAATTTTGGAATATTTTTTATTCTCAACAGTTTTTCATAATTGTATTTAAATTATAAAAATAACTAGGCTATGAAAAATTAGTAGTGCTATGTTTTAGTTTTCATAGCTGAAATAACAATAACCCTAATTGAGGGATTTCAAATGTTAAGCAAAAATATCACGTAGACTAAAAAATTAACCGAAACTTATTTGCAAAAAATTACCTTTTAAAAAATATATATGGAATCTTTGAGTATAAATTCTACTTCCTTGTTGAAATGTCGTTATTCATCACAAATTGGATACGTTATTACCAAAAATTGATTTGATTCCCACGCTCTATCCGGTACAAGACAGATTTCGCAGCGGTAATGTAGCAATCCCTTCGATATTTTTTCAGTAATTGCGCATTTTGTGTTTGCGTGCATAAACGCCCAGTGCAATCTCATGACATGCACCGGCTCATAGCGACCGACAGCAACGTGTAATGACGGCTCTTTGGCGCCCAACCTCCTCGTTTGCCAGAGAGCGCCCCGCCTGCCCTCCTTCGCCCGTGGGTGAGCGGATAACGAGGGTCGCAAGCGCAGTTTTGCCTCGATAGGGCTCACCCGAGGGCCGCCGGCGTCTGTTTACTCCAGGTGAATGAGGCTACCGAGCGCTTGTAAACGCCCTGCGCTGTCCGAAGAGTAACATTAGTGCAGGGCTGAGAGCATCCCTCTTGCAATTTCGTTCATGGTGCTCTACCTTTTTTTGCTGTTGTGGGGTTTTGGTACGACGGTAAATTGCACAGGGTTATTTATTACATTAAATATTTGTTTTTCCCTGAAGTATCTGTAGTGACAGCAAATAAGATGGGTTTTTATATTTCACTCTTGTTGTGATATCTGAATTGTAATGTAAAGAAAAATATGTTAACGATTTATCAAGTTCCGGTTGTAGACTGATGAGATCAATGGTGTTTTGGTATTGGTTGTTAGTAGCGACGCACAAATTTCCATTGGATCCATCAGAGGAATTTGTGGTAGGGATAATGGCCATTCGTCTGGCTGCTGTCGGAGTTCTCTAGTTTCATTTACTTTCATTGCACTATCGCTTGTTATTATTTAACGCATTTCATATCATTAGTTCACGCTGAAGAGAAGTAGACAAATCATGGCGAAAGGTGAATACATTATAATCTAGTAAACGTTGGCGATTATCACATTGTATTCGGACATAGTGCGAAGGCATGTATAATATATGCAAATAATATCTCTAATTTCACATTTGAATGCGAAGCTAATGCCTAGAAGTCTGCATTCTTTTGAATGCATCACCATCTACTGAATGCAGTCTACCATCGTATTCTCTGTCTTCTTGCTTTTCTCCCTCTCTGTCCTTCCTCTCATTTCCATTCCATTCCTGTCCTCCCTTTCTCTCTCATCTTTCTCGGCCCTCTTAGTTTCCATTCCTTCATCTCTCTTTCTTTCTCTCGCACATCTCTCCCGCACAGTTACGAAAAGCGAACGCATTATCTGAAGTGAGGATTGAAGGTTTGGTGAAATGTGAGGACATATGAATGTATGAATACGTTGGAGATCAAGTAGAATTAGACAGAATAATCCAGATTATTTCATTTGGTTAAAATCACATATTTACTCTAAATTTCGAAAGTAGAAAATTCTTAAGAAATAGATTTAGTTTGAAGTAGCAGGGAGGAATCGATTTGGTAACCTAAACCAAAGAAACATCATCGTAACTTCCCGATTTTTTAAATTTTCTTTACGGAAATTGGAGCTCTTGAAGAGTTAATAGTTTAAAAAAAGTGGAAACCCAACCTTTGTAAAATGAAAAAGACAAAACACGTTTGGAAATGTACGCATACTCCATATAACATCGGGCAGAACCCGACGTACTAAAACAGCACTGATAGAACGAAGCGCGTCCGTTAGACTGGTGGTATTCGCTTTGATGGTGCATCATTGAGTCCTTGTGCTGCGAACTTCATACCGCCCACCGCTCAACCGCGTCCCCTCTCCCCTTCCGTCCCCCTCGCCGACACGAGTCACCGCAGTCGTTCACTCGCTCATGGAGCGCTCTTCCCCTTTGTTAATGTGACGAGATAACCCGAAACCTTTCGACCGGTTTTCGCGGATGAGGGAATTCGTAGCTCGGGCGCTCGAAGAGTCGAGCCGCAACCGGCGCCGCGCGGAGATCGTATTCCCGCTGTGGCAACACCGCACTTAAACGGCGTCAGAGCCGATGGCAATCCGCGTTTGGCGAAGGATCGTGCGACGTTGCCAAAGCGCGGATTGCATGGAGTAATCCAGTGCGGTCTCTAGTAAATAGAGGCGTGTCTAGAGATGACACTGCTTAATCGCACGAGGCGCGACGGCGCATCCAGGAGAGCATATAAGCAAGTTCGCAAATCCGTTTTTAGTACTTTAAATTTGAAGATATATTGACGCATACGTAAAATCACGTATAACCCGCACAGTGTGTGGCAGGACTGGCGATGACGGCAGTATTGCCCTTTGTTTTGCTTCGGAAAGAATGAGACAGAGCTATTTATATACTCAGTGCAAATGAAAACCGTATCACTGATGTAGACCAAGGGTCTGTATGTATAGCCTTCTTGTAATGCCATCTTGTGTTTAACAATACCCCTGACAGTGCATTTAAAGTCACAAGAAAATGACGACGTATTCGATAATCATATTAATAAATGCTGTTTAATATATATGAAGAGTGGAAGTATTTTGAGTCGCTAAAAGTAACCGCATATTCCAGTCATGCTGCACCACATATTCTAAAACACGAGTACATGACGTTATTCGAATTAATGAGAACAACCAGGAATATCTTTTTTAATTTTCTGACTCACATAAAAATACAACGTAATCTAATGTTTCAAATCGTTAATTAGTGATCAAATTATTAAGAGCACTTTATGTAATTAACGTAATGTTTCTAAGAACAATTATCTGAAAAAACTAATTAGCATTACGCACTTTGTTATGCAAACATTTTTTTATTACTTTGGAACAGGACCATGAATGCACCAAACTATACCTCCCCGGCGCTAACACGCGACGCAACTGTCGCCATTAATAATTCTCAGATGCACCGGTCTCTCTTCAGTCCTACACTTCGCTCGTTGGGCTATATTTTGATCACGCTCAATTGTAGATGAACTGAAAAAACTGTTTTAAAAAATAATTTGACGTTACTTGGACGACTGGACAACGTATCCGAATTCCAGAAGGCACATTTTCCTTAACTCTGCAACATGACACGTTGTCAGAAAATAAAGTTTCCAGTGGACAAACGAGTGAGATATGAGGTGTTTGCCTCTGACATCGGAGCTCTATTTGTTGAGAAAATTGCAGAACATCTTAATAGATCACCTCGATTCGGTTTTCGTCCAGTTTCCCTGATCCATTGAAGCAAATGCTGAGGTGGAACCTTGTTTTGCTTCTGGGAATAAATGTAGCTTCACCATGTGCACGTTATATTGACCTCTTTTTTGTTTGTAGTGGTAGAGTAGAGCTGAGGGTGAATTACTATTTTGTTAGCAATGCAGAAAAATCATTTCTGCAGTTCGTTTGCTATTGCAAATAAGTTTTCTATAACTCGGGAACGAAAATGTCTAGATTTTCAAATGTTTATCTCACGCTTTTTCAATATTATTATTATTATTATTATTATTATTATTATTATTATTATTATTATTAAAACTTGTATTCATCTTTCAACTATTTATAGTTAAAATGTTGGGAAGGGATTCTGGAACCCAGAAGACGTGTGCAGATGATCTTCTCTTCCATACGTCAATACAGTTTTACTGTTTTTCGACTATATAAATAGTCCAGTGTTGTGTTACATTCATTTCCGACTTTCATTAACGACAAGACGGTAGTTATGTTTCAGGAGTAATTCGCGGTAATAAATATTGAATTATCTGATGTTGATGATCCTTCGCAGATTGTGCTGTAAGAAAGTTCCCGGACGAAACATCATCCTAATCATTACTAATTTTAGACTCGCGGTTTTTGTAGTACCACACCCTTTGTGACAGGAAAGGGACCTGTCGCCTGTCTACAATACAACAGGAGAGAAATAATAAATATTAAAGAGGTAGCGACAGCGAGTCGCTTGCTGTGTTGGGACTATCATGCCATGGTAAGATGAAATAGAAGCACTGTTATCACAAGTGTAATTGATAGAGTCAATAATACGGTCAAATACACGTCTCTTCTTTGTAGTATCTGTTTATAGTCGTGCGATAAAAATACTAACTAGACATGTTATTGACTGTAATTAAACATTTACGAACTTGAATATTTCACAAAAAGGAAGTCGAATTCAATGCGGCAGAATTTTTCCGTACTACAATAGCAATGCAAGAATAATGCACCAATAATAATATTTCGGAAGTAAAAAATGTGACACTCAGATTCTGTTACTACTTCTTGAAATATGTTTTATATATTCTCCACAGGAAGTAAACACGAGTGCAAGTATTTTGTTAAAAGTTACTAATGTGAATTTCAAGCACGTTCTTAAGCATGCGTGGCAGGTGTGGGTTCAGAGACACTGGGTAATATCAGATTCATGCGGAAATATACAAATAAATCTTAATCAATTTTGAACTCAATGCATGTACTCTCATAAATAATTTTTGTTCTCATCCTCGTACTTTCCATTCTTGTCCTTGTTATCTTCTCTCCTCTTACACACACACGTACTACATGCACGCACTTGAATGCACTTTAAAACCACACATGATGGGAGACGAGTCGGCAAGCGTCGGGCTTGTCCTGGTTGGGACGGTCCCCCGCTCGGCGTTAAGGGGGAAGGGGGAATCCCAGCTAGTCGACGTGTATGTATTCGCTGGATCTCAAGTTGTAACGAGAAAGGAACACTTTCACTTCCCAGAATATAATTTTCAAGATACATATGGGACTAATGAGCAGAGTAATTTATTCGCCCTAAACAAAAAATAATCAATTCACTTGTAACAGAATAACTTTCTGTATCAGCGTGCAGTTTTTGCACAGTGATGTCGAGGGTACTGTCAACGGCAACTTTATATCTTGAAAACAATCAGTATCAGATGGAATTCGAAACTAACAGTTTTAATCCGTGTAGTAGTGCCTAAAGACATTCGTGGTTACTCGTTTGGGAAAAATATGATACGGATAACGCTGTCAGGTATTCCAAATTCGTATGGGCTCACTATCAGGATCATGTTTGTTGCTGTGAAGGTTGGATTGGGTACAAGGAAAAGAGGTCGGTCGAAGAAAGAGAGCAGGGTCTAATTCGCTTGTTCTGCTTCTGACTTGTGATTACCTCGATTTTTCAATCCGATTCCCGTAAATGTCCAAGTCTTTGAAGAAAATTGTCGCGATCATGTCTGATATAACGAACCTTGCGCGATGAAATTATACGTCAGAATGTTGAGATATCAAATCTGATCCGCAACTCTCACTTTCGAACACGAAGGTAATTTCGCTCTGTAGATGTAAGATCTCAAAATATGAAGAATAACAGGCGTTTCGGGAAAATATATCAAAGTGTGAACTAAAAGTTTTAAAATGTGCGAGGCTAGCTTTATTTAAATTGAAAGAAACAGACATCATGAACATGACAAATCAAGACATTAACATCAAAGCAAATTTAGTTAATGGCGGTAAAATACGTACTGTCTGTATAAATAAAATTGCAGTGTATCTCACGTAATTTCAAAATAACTGTCTTTTGTAAGTTCATGTAATTTTCACTGCAGAAAAAATATTTAATTTTTTCAAAGATTTTTGTCTCTCTTGGTCCGCGCTAAAATCTCGAACGTTTGAACAAATTTTGATGGGATTTCACTGAAAAGTAGAATATTCTCCCGAGCATCATTTTAGGCTACTTTTTACGACACTATTTTCACGATTAACCAATCTTATTCTTACGATATTTTATCTCTGGAATTCAAAGTAGTTCTTATTGAACAACACCTTTTCACCCAGAGCTGTTCACGAGTCCTGCTAGCCTGTTCACGTAGAAAGCAGGGGATACGTGTATTAAATCCCAGTTGTTATCTCAACAATATTCCAATAATTTCAAGTCTCTGCAAGCAGTCTGATGGTGATCTTCATAAATAATTGTTAACTGTGCTTCCATATTTTCATACGTTTCATTTAAATGAACAGGTTGAGATTCTAATACTGAGGCATATTGACTTCCATTATGCAGGACAAGAGATCTGAATTTGCGTTTCCAAGAGTTTATAAACAACCTCCATTGATAGCTGACATTTCTTAATTGAAATTTTGCAAGTATAGCCTGAATGTTGTTGCAGTATGTAAGTGAACCCTCTTTCTTAAAGCAATAAAGGAATTCTTCTTCTCTCATATATTTATTAACCGTGAAACTAGTACCTGCGCGAGTTCCTTAGAGAGGTCGAGATCACCTACAAAATCATTAAGTTATTCTTTATTAAACTATAGAGGTCTTCTCTCTTCTTTGGGGAAGTAAATAGCGACCATTTTACTACCCCAGCAATCTGAATAATCTGAGGATGATGTAGTTGGTAGTTCGTGTGGTGGGTTTGGTTTATGAAGGTCGGAACGTGTTTAAAGGCTGACGGGATACTCGAATAAATTATTTATTATGTCTTAGTTAATTTCCTGTTATGTCAGTACACACTAACCATTCGAAAGTAACATTCGTTTACATGATTCATTTGTTCTCTCTACACCATTGGAAAACCAAGAGATAAATATTCCTGCTTTCCTTGATACAGTGTTCTCAAACCTGCAATACATGTGTGACAAACACACCGTGGGACCCTAATTTATCATGATACCTTGGCAGAATTAAGGGTGATGCGTTTGCCGAACAAAAACGAGATGTTTTTTCTCTTAGGAGTTTTAGTATAATACATCACAGAAAAAGTCCGCATCAGTTCGAATATTATGAATTAACATGACATTCTTTGAATTACTTTGTCCACCAATTATATGGACATTTATATCCTTTTATAAACAGTTTTTTCAAGATTTTACACAACGATCAACTGATTCAAAACTTGGTCTAGCAAGCACAAAATGATCTTCAAAAAGTACGAATATATCAATCAATCAATCAAGTACGAATATATCAATATGTAATATTGCAGTACGTTGCTGCGATCATTTGAAATTTAAGTAGTTGTAGTGCCAAAACTGTGGGAGATAGAAAAAAATTGAATCTAAATTTGTAATAAGAATGTAGAATTGCCTCATTATCACCCTATTTTTAATCAAAAGTTGCAAATGATTGCAGCCCTGTACGTATCTTCCTGTACGACATAGTGCTTGGTAATTGAAATATTTAAATTCATATATTTTGTGAAAACTGTGATAGAAAAAAAATAAAATTATCTCTGTAATCAGAATTTAAAACTGAATCGTAATCACTCATTTTCATCCAAAACGGCCAAACTTCCCAGCCCGGTTACATTAGTTCTATCCAAATGACAATACATATTCCCAGAGGAAAACTTGAATAGAAAATTCATCAAGAAAAGCTTTGTATTTAATACAGAACATTAATACTCTTATTTTGTTGTTCGTGTCGTTGGAATAGTCTTTGAATAAGTATTTAACTCCAACCTACCTCTTACCTATGTGGTCGTTGACATTCAACGATCAAACGAACTTTCTCATATTTCGGTTCCACGACAAACCCTACTCCATTTAATTCGACTAGTACCTCAAACGCAAGGTAGCACAAAAAGGAAAAGGCTTTGGCCGCCACCGCTGTCGCAGCCACTGCCTCCTGCATCACTCCATCCCCTGACCTCCTGGGTCGCCTGGGCATTCGGAGCGGCTCGAGGCAGGCGTACACCTGGGCGGGCATGCCCCCCTTCCCCGTGCGGACTGCCGCTTTATAATTAAGCCAGCTTCGGCGCCGCGCACGTGGCGTAAAAGCTTTCAGCCACTCCTTTTATATTTCACGAGACGCCCATTCAACTTGCATGCACAGGCGGAGGCGGCGACGACGGTCGCGGCGGCGGCGTTCGACAAAAGGTCTGTCGGGCGGGGGCTGTCAAAAATTCACGCACAAAAGCGCGAAAGCTGCTGAAAACTGCAGGTCCGCGATTTTTTTTATGTTGCCCTGTTTTTTTTCGCTCTCTTTTTATTTTCCACGCACGACCGTCCGCGAGCCGCATTTTCCGATGTTCCCCAGGATTGGGGGCGCTTAGCGGGCCCAGCGGGAGGTCGATTGCTTCGACGATTGGCTTCATTCGCTCCGGAACGGTCCGCATTGGCTGCGCGGGGCGCGCCTTATGTTCGCGCGAGTACCGCATCCGGTCGGCGCTGGAACGTGATTTTTTTCTCCGACTTTCGATGTCTCTTTTTTCTTTTCTTTTTTGTTCTGATTTTTTTACGCGCGGAGAAAAAGTAACGAAAATTGAAAATACGGTTTTACTAGAGTCTAAAGAATGCAGTAGCCCAGGTGTGTGGTAGCTATTGTTGGTGTAATAGCACTTTCATTGGTGCCTTTCATATATGTGCTTTGGGACATCACATGGCAACGATACGGGTTGTAGTAAT
>JAHLJT010004567.1:190965788-190991730 GCA_031308135.1 Acheta domesticus
GGTGGCATCCACTTCTCTTCGTACCTTTTAGATTCATCTTTAGGGAATCTCTCTTCGTGTTTGTCCGATTCATCGCTGCAACTCTCTGGGAAGAAGTCAGTTTGAGAATCCATGAAATGTACTATTAAAGACATTTTGCAGCCAAGTTCTTGATAAATTTTGATCATCTGATTCACAATTTCTTTGTAATTTTCAGCTCTTTTTCTTCCAAGGACGTTTTCTGACACGTTCTTGAAACATTGCCATGTTCGCGGTTCTGAGTCAGTGATGCATGTTTCAAAATTCCTATCTACCTCAAGTTCTCGGATCTGAGGGCCTGCAAATACACCTTCTTTTATCTTTGCTGCTGAAAGACGAGGAAATTTGTCAGCAAGATACGTAAACAATTCGCCAGTTGGATCCATCGCTTTTACAAATTGTTTAATTAAACCGAGTTTGATATGAAGAGATGGTAGAAGGATATCTTCACGAGCTACCAGACTTTGACGTTGGACATTTTTTCACCTACTTTCCAATTTCGTTCCGGCCTTTTCTTTCTTATGTGGTGAGAATTTCATCGCGATTATCCCACTCGCAAAGAAAACAAGCATATTTTGTGTAGCCTTGTTGCATGCCTAATAACAATGCAATTACTTTGAAATCGCTACATACCTTCCATTTATAGTCACTGTATATAATTAATTTGAAAATATTTTCTAAAATGGAATCGGAAGACTTTAGAGTGTGGCACTGGCCTTGGTGCATAAGGTAGGTCCGGGCAAGCAATGTGTTTCTTTGACTTCCTGTTTTTAAAACCTCGAATTTTTGTGACACAGGAATAACAGTTTGATAAATGGTCTTTTGGTTATCGCCATACCATAGGTACAGCAAATAACATGGTATTTTCTTTTCCTTTCCACCAATTAATTAATTTACAAGAAAAAGATGCGCAACATACTATTCCGGTTTCTTACAATTGTGGATTCTCCGCAGATACAGCAAATGTTGTCGAGAATATCTCGACAGGAGCGCCGACGAGACATTTTATAGAAAAATCAAAATTATATCATAATAATCTTTAATTCATGTTGTACAAAGACGTTCTTATTTACACCTTTCCTTCTTATTAACTTACTTGTCACCACCGCGAAAAACAAAAAAATTACTTTAAACGTTCTTACTCTTGAGGCTTCCTGACAGTGACAGTGACGCTAGGTTTGAGGTAAGCAGTGTTTATGAAAGTATACAATCGAGAGAGGCGTACCAACATTTGAATACTAAAACATCTGATATAAATACAGGAGTCAATGTTGCAAGTGTTATTTGCAAGCCTTCCCTCAATTTACGGAAAATTATGCTTTTGTCATGGTACAAAAGTTAAAATTAGTGAAAAACTATCCCTGAACGCGACATTTTGATTTCAGATATGAACTCACCATTGCAAATTCATAATGAATCAGAAACTTTTATCTCAGAAATAGAACCCTTGTAGAACAGTGTAATCAGTCATTTGAAATGCATCAGATGCTCATCATCTAGACATCCATTAATTTACCAAAACATACTACTTCGTAAGTTTTAAAACTGCTTTTCTCCCTCCCAATTACATCCCTCTCACGTTATTGATTACATCAAATTCGAGGACTTCACAAACTGCGTTTGTGTATGTTGGTGTAGTATTGAAGGATATGTACATACATCACTCACAAACTTTTCAAACTGGTTATAACATTGATGTGCACTTCACTGTTAAGCCTTGAGCAGCATACTCAGTGACTGAGCGCATCAAAAATAAAATTACGGAGTAATGTGAGCAATTCAATGTCATTAATCCTAGTTGCTAATTGAAAATTGACAAACGCAAAGAGGGTAAACTTCATGAAGAAAAAATGAGGTGAGAGAGTTGACATGGTCAGTTGCAAATAATGTCAAATATTGTTTTAACTCAACTTCTAACGTTTTATCAAAATGTGATTATGGATTGTGACAATGTGTGATGCAGTATTTGTGTGTACACATTCATTTGATAGGGGTAATGCACAGCACCCAAAATCTCATGTACTTGTTATGAAGTAACGCAAACAAATATCTACTAAACATTGTTTTGCTTCAACCCCACTGGATCCCATACGTATTCATTTTAAATGTCTAAAGTCAAACTTTACAATACAGATCAGTATCATAATGAGAGTCATTAAAAAAAATCCATAGCTCACTATTAAGCCAACATTATTTTATTACCTTTCGCGGGATGAAAGTCAAATCTAAACAAAAACCAAAGTACATTCGAATTTTTACAAATCGGATAAAACCTATGACATTCGTGTCGTAATATTTAGATAATTGTACTGAACTGGTTATCAAAGTGGGCCTAAGAGCCGTGTCGTTGACCTAATACGCATTTCGATACAGGTAAATAACTATTATTGGACAACGGAGAAGCCTGTCCGTTCTGCAAAACGCACCAAGAAAGAAAGAGCCCCTCCATGCCAGTGGCGCTTTCCTCTCTTATGACGGCTCCCACGCATCCTCACGCTCGGCTCCTGCCCTCTCAGTGCAGGGGTTTCTCGACGCGTAAACAGCGGCCTCCGCTCCGCCGTCTCTTCCCCCTCCTCCTCCCCCGTCTCCTTCTCCTCCTCCTCCGTCTCCTTCTCCTCCTCCGTCTCCGTCGCCGCCGTCTCCGCCATCTCCTCCGCCGTCTCCACCGTATCCTCCTCTTCCGTCTCCGCCGTCTCCTCCGCCTTCTCCTCCATGTCCGCAGTCTTCTCCAACTCCGTCTCCGCCGTCTCCGCCGTCTCCTCCTCTTCCTCCGTTTCCGCCGTCTCCGCCGTCTCCGCCATCTCCTCCGTCTCCGCCGTGTCCTCCTCCTCTTCCTCCGTCTCCGCCGTCTCCTCTTCCTCCTCCTCCGTCTCTGCCGTCTCCTCCTCCTCCTCCGTCGCCGTCGTTTCCGCCGTCTCCTCTTCCTCCGCCACCGCCACCACCACCACCGCCGCCGCGGAAGCACACTGGTGCACGAACGGTAAACTTCGTTTCCGCCGGAGTTCAAGAATAATGTACAAGAGCGCGCTACGCATTTCTAGAGCTGCACAGGAATCCAGTTTTCCTTGTTCGCTTGAGCGAGATTTCCCCCTCGCCTTTGAGCGAGAAAAGACGTTTGTTGCGACGTGAAAAGGAAGCCTACTTGGCAAATGTGAAGTTAGAAATGTACCTTAACACGAAGCGCATGAATTAAGAGGAACAATTCCAGGGAATTTTTAGAAATAATTGTTTTGTTTATTTTGGCAAATTATGTAAGGCAAGAGTTAGTTAATAGATACAATCTATAAAGCATGATATATACTAATAAGTAGAAAAGTAATTACATGTTAATAAATGAACTATATTTTCATATGAATAATGTAGAACGTATTCTTCCTAATACATACATTGTGATGATAGTCGTCATCAGGGTTAGATGGAAATAAACCATTAAGCAAAGGACAGAAGGTACGTTTTTTCGACAAAAATATGGGTTTTTGGTTTTTTGTTGTAAAAAAATCTTCAGGCTTTTCTGAACAATGTTATATAATATTTTTTAACTTTTCGTGCATTTTAAGGCATTTAGCGGCCATTTAAAAATAGGTCGCACATCCTTTTAATCGTGCCACGCCCCCTTTTTTGTGCTCGTGTACTGTGTTCTTGAGTTTTTAAAATAGCGCGCTGATTTTCACACTTCAGTGTTTCTCATCTTTTTGTATCATGCAATTGGCATGCCTGTACGGTAGCCACGGAATTTCTACATTGTTTACAAGCGTATTTGGAGGGAAGCACGTGTGATTGTTGTTACTGTGAAGCTAATTTCAGCACCAGTGTAGTCGCGTTTTTCAGTGTTGTCGTAGTAGATTAGCGAATTCAAAATGCCACGTCGAAAGACTTTTGATAAAAGAAAGTTTCGTGGAAATCAGTTCATTCGGAAAAACGAAAAAAACATTTTGGTGTCCTCAAGTACTCCAGTTGTGAGTGATACATCATCTCGTGCCAGTACACCTAGTTCATCACGCAAGAAACTTGTGTATTTAGAAAACGAAGGTGACAACTTTTGTGTGGAAAGTGCTAGCAATGATTACGTAATTGTAGATGTCAGTGTGCTCTCTCAATTATTGAAAACATCTGCTAAGTGCAAAAACTGTAATGGTACTGAATGTCTTTCTTTTTTCGAAGATTCTGTTGCCCGAAAAGGTTTGGCTACAAAAATGTGCATCATGTGTTCCAAGTGCCACTTCAAAAACAATGCCATGACCTCACAAAAGGCTACAGAAGGATATGAAATTAATCTAAGACTTTGTTATGCCATGAGGTGTATAGGCAAAGGAAGAAAGAGTGCAGAAACTTTTTGTGGGATTATGAATCTTCCTCCACCTCCCACAAAATTTTCATTTTATACTAATATAATTTTATCAGCTTTAGAAAAGGTTGCAGAACAATCAATGATAAAGGCAGTACAAGAATCTGTTTCATTGAATGACAATGACAGTGACATTACTGCAGCATTTGATGGAACGTGGCACAAACGGGGCCACACATCATTGAATGGTGTTGTGACTGCCACTTCTTTAGAGACAGGCAAAGTGATAGACATAGAATGCCTTAGCAAATATTGTCATGTTTGTGCAACAAATAAGAATTCAGTAAATCATCATTGCTTAAAAAATTATAAAGGCTATAGTGGAGGAATGGAAAGTGAAGGAGTTTTAAAAATTTTTCTGAGGTCTGTGGAAAAAAGGGGTGTGAGGTACCTTCAGTACTTGGGTGACGGAGATGCAAAAGCTTTTCAAAAAGTTAAAGCAGCAAATGTTTATGGGGACAGTGAAATAAAAAAATTAGAATGCTGTGGCCATGTGCAGAAAAGGATGGGAGCAAGACTAAGGAAACTTAGAAATGATTTCAAGGGGAAAAAATTGGAAGATGGGAAACCATTATCTGGGAAGGGTCGCCTCACTGATGCACAAATAAATCTATTGCAACAGTATTATGGGATGGCCATAAGAAGAAATGCTGGCACTGGCAATGTGAAAATTATGAAAAAGGAAGTGTGGGCCACCTACTTTCATAAATTGTCAACAAATGACAATCCAGTGCATGACTGTGTCCAGATGGAGAAGGATCGTGGTGCCGGTACAAAAAATCTAAGATTACTGGAGAGCCATATGATCACAAAAGCTCACTTCCACATGCTGTAATGACAGCAATTAAACCTATCTTCAGAGATTTGAGTGATGAGAACCTTCTGGCCAAGTGTCTCCATGGGCAATCTCAAAACCAAATGAGAGCTTTCACCACTGCATTTGGGAAAGAGTTCCAAAAACTGTGTTTGTGGGTTTGAAAGTACTGAAAATTGGTGTATTAGATGCAGTGGTGTGTTTTAATGATGGTTATTATGGTAGAATACAAGTATTTGAAGAACTTGGAATTATTCCAGGTCAAAATACAGTTTCATCATTTCAGCGAATAGACACAGTGCGGGTGCGAGAAGCAGAAATTGAGGCTGAAAGTAGGTCCAAAGAAGCCAGAATGAAAAGGACAGCCATTAAAAGGAAACTGGAAGATGAAGAGAAAAGAAACCAAGATGAATATGCACCTGGGATGTTTGAGGCAAAGCTTTATAACTCATTCTTTTATAATTTACTGTTTTCTTAAAACTTCATTTTTCAATATTCAAGTACAATTTTCTCCTAAACTAATTGAGATATTTGCATGAATTTTTTTGGGTAAATTAATTGTGATTTACTTCTAATATTAGAGCGTATATTATTTTAATTCTTGCATTTTTTAACCAAAAACAAATTAAAAAGTGTTTAGATTTTTATCATTAAAATTTAAGCAAATGTAAAAATTTATTTTCCTTTAATTATGCAAACAAACTTAAAATAATTAGCTCTACAATCTCAAATTAAATGTATTCTTTAATCCTGGAAAGTTTCAAAGAAGTATCTTTTAAACTTTCCAAAACAAATGTACCTAAAGGAAGTTATGCGTTTGTAGAGAGAATTGTGCATGTAATTGTTAAACACCCAGCCGTATTGTTGCTATGTGTCTGAGGGCTTTCAAAATTTAATGGATTCTTTAAAAAATATGTATTTGTCAGTCAGGTAATTTTGAAAAAGTTATATATAATAGTTTTGGAGATAATTTCTGTCGAACAATAATGAGTTTTTAGCCAAAAACTCGCATGAAAACGTACCTTCTAGCATTCATAAAGCAGGCCCCTGAAATTGTGTAAATTACTTACAAATCCTACCTTCCTATTTGTACCTGAAAGTGTGGACTCGAAAAGAGGAAACAAGAGAAATATACAGCCGCAAAATGATACTTTTAAGATGTGTAACGTACTCCTTGATGAACAAAAAAGGAAGCGACGACATTCGAACACAACTGAAGGTGGTTAAACATTGAAGGATACTTATGGAGCCAAACGTAAGAAAGAAGAGAAAATAAAGAAATGTACACTGAAGGTAAGATCATTAGGGAGACCTGAGAAAATATGTCGATAACAGTTCTGAGATAACCGAACGGGATAAAAAGTTCAATCTTTGCCAAGAATAACGTCAAAGTACAAAATTGATTCCTATTATCTTATTTCTGAATTATACCTTTAAAATATGTGTGTTATGTGATTAGCAAACAAATAATAATTTCTCTGTTATTCCGTTAATTATTTGTCAAAATGAAAACTCTACAAATTCAGAGAATTTTCTTTGTATCTCATAACTCTCAAATGCCTTGTTTGGTGAAATTGTGAAATGATGTTTCCACAAAGTGTAGTGAGACAGTTGTCAGCTTACTTTAGAATGGCCCAATTATTTTGGTATTGCGGTCCGAACACACTTCTGAGCCGCTTTATACAGGAAGCTGAGAATGTCCTTTTCAAATATCAAGCGTAATTACGTCATTAAAATACTTCTGATTATAGTCATATTTCATTTAATAATTAAGTAAGATTCGTTTGTAAAACAACTGGCATCAAATCAGCAATTAAATTTCTATGTAAAATGTTACCATATTTATCTAATTATTATTTTCTATTGACATCATTTTTTCAGGAACAACTTACGCTATTAACCACAAATTGATTATAGTTTTTGTTTCGCAACTTGCTCTTTTCTAAAACGTGTTTCCTTATTTTATTTTACATAGTTTTTAGACTGACGACGTTAAGACAGACATATTTAGCCTCAGAAGTATCATTAGACAAAAGTGCGTTTCTTGTTCTCCAAATATTGTTTTACAACTCATCTGTAATAAAAAAGCATAGTATTGCCAAAAAATAAACCATTTAATATACGGTTTTTGCGTTTGGTTCAATATACAATCGATAAGAATATCTTGCATCTAAATAATATTTTCATCAATGTTTGAGGAAAATGTCTGGCATGTCAAAAAGTTATTTTTCAGTTACTTTTTTAGCCATTGATGTGTCTTGTGTTGTGTTGTGTGCTTTGAACGACGATGTATATAATGTCGAAATTTGTTTCACAGCACATCTTCCTCCACGCTTATCCCTAATGACATCATAAAGGTAAGTTTTAGCACGTAGATGTATAAATCATGTAGATGACGGTCAGATCTAATCATATTCATTACATTTATATTTAACGTACTGCTGTTTTTTCGAGGAGAAATTGCCGAGGCCACAAAAGCAAATTTAACCTCGATCACCTTTTGACCCTACGGAGCTGAGTTGTAAAACCATGTTACGTTAAAATAATTTTCTATATTACTCGGGGTTTTCATTGAACAAGCGAAAAATGGTACATGCGGGGATCTGGACATTGAGTCGGGGTACAAGTTGTAGTTGGAGGTAAGAGCTCGAGCCGGAATTTGGGTCGAATTCGAGTCGAGATTTGGGTCGAAGTTGAATTTTATTTCGGTATCAAATCAGGTCGGGTGTTAACTAAGTAAATATAAGGTTTGGGTTGATATTAAGATCTATGCAGGTCGCTTATTTAAATCATTTAAACTAAGTAATATTTCCGGCTTGCACTTCAGCTTCTAGCTGGACTGCGGAACGATCTTACTATTTAAATTTGAAGATACAAATAAACAATATTCATTTGCAATTCGACGAGTACGGAGTGACGCCGTTCTCCAATAACCAAGTAAAAAATATCCGGTTCTTGCCTTACATTCAGCGCGTCTGTCATTCAGACACATCAAATGCAGCAGACATTCGCCTAGCACTTCGGGTACTCAGGAGTTTGCTCTTAACTCTCCGAATCGGCGCTTTGCAATGGGAAGTTTCCAACTAAAAATTCTGTCATTTGGAGGAGATTGATGTCAATGTTTCAACTCACTGCTAATTTAGATATTTCTCCACCTTCAGTAGTAATTTTTACAGTAGCTGTTTGTCGACTTATTGCACCACAAGTATGTTTTACTTGTAACAGACGTCAGAGAGAACCTTATAACATTAACAACTTATTTGATGCGATTTGGTCAGTTGGAGCGTTGTCATCCCAGAGGCTCGGAATGTGATAGAATTCTACCATTTCGACCAAATTGATGTCAAAGTTTCATCTCTCCGCCATTTCAGACATCTCTCCACGGTTACAGAAGTGATTTTTACTGTAGATGTTTGCAGATACATTGCCCCACGAGTATGTTCTACTAGTTGGATAAGTCAGAGAACGTTAAAGCATTGACACTCATTTGTTGCGATTTGGTCAATTGGAGTACATTCATTACAAAGCCTCGGAAGGCCGCATTCTCTAGAATTCTGTCATATCGAACAAATTGATGTAAAATTTTCATCTCTCCCCCATTTCCGTGTGTTCTGCTTGTAACAGACGTCAGAGAAAACCTTATAACATTAACAATTCATTTTATGCGATTTGGTTAGTTAAAGCGTTGTCATGCTAGAGCAGTGGTTTCAAGGTCTCCTACTGGTGGCAGTGGCACGCCTCGCGGCCCCGTGCCATGCTCCGAGCTTCTCTGCGCTACTAGCGTCGAGAGAGGAAACTGTTAGTAACCCCGCCGTTTTACAACAGTTATGGCGTTGTCTCTTGCGGCGGGGTTATGAACTGCGTGGAAAGGTGATTTCGTCGTGGCACTCGTGCCACGGACTCCCTCTCGTGGCATCGACCTTGACAACACTGTGCTCGGAAGTCCGAATGCCATGGAGCGGTTGTATTCAATAGCGGTTACGTAGTGCCAGCGGCGGCAATGGCGGCGGTGGCTGCGGCTGCGGGCGCGGGAACACGCGTGGCCTGGGGGATGGAGGCGGTGTGAGGCGACGCTGACGCATTGAACGCCCGGCGACGCGTGTACCTCCCCCTCCCCCCCTCCCCTCCCCTCTACCCCCTCCCCGCGGCGGCACGTGCCGCTGGGACACGTGTTCGGAGAGCGACGGCGACGCGACGGAGCCGGGGAACAGCGGAGCTCGTGCAAATGCAAAACACAGCGCCCGCACTACTCTTCGGGGGCGGAATATGGTGGCTCAGAGCATCAATTGATGTCACTGCAGTGTCTCTGACCAGAAGGTCCTAGGGTTCGAGGATTGACAGTGGCAGGATTTTTGACACTAGCTAGCAGACTTCGAGGATTGACAATGGCAGGATTTTTTACTCTAGCTAGCAGGGTTCGAGGATTGACAATGGTAGGATTTTGTACACTAGCTAGCAGAGTTCGAGGATTGACAATGGCAGGATTTTTTACTCTAGCTAGCAGGGTTCGAGGATTGAGAATGGCAGGATTTTTGACACTAGCTAGCAGACTTCGAGGATTGACAATGGCAGGATTTTTTACTCTAGCTAGCAGGGTTCGAGGATTGAGAATGGCAGGATTTTTGACACTAGCTAGCAGACTTCGAGGATTGACAATGGCAGGACTTTTTACTCTAGCTAGCAGGGTTCGAGGATTGGCAATGGCAGGATTTTTGACACTAGATAGCAGGCTTCGAGGATTGACAATGGCAGGAGTTTTGACACTACGTAGCTAGGTCGAATTAAACCGCTGGAAGGAGGAGAATTCTGATCAGTTGCTCGGAGAATCTGATCGGTTGAATGCTCTTATCGTTGTTTCCCGCGGTTTCTGGAATCGGCATGTGGGAAATGCTGGAGTAGTACCCTAGTAAACGGGCCACGGACCGCGTAAGATCTCTTCTTCCATTTCCTTATCCTTTCCTTTCCCTTACTTACACACAATTGTACTTACATGCGCTACACAACCACACATGTCGGGAGACCTCTGAGGAGCTTTAGAGGTTGTCCCGGCTGGGGCGGCGTCCCAGTGAAGAAAATACCTGGTTGGGGTAAACCCTGCAAGCTGACATTTAGAAGGGCGCCGGATCTCTCCATTTAGTTGAGGAAGATAACTGCCACCTCCCACAATAAAAGCACACATTACACTCATGGGACTATGATCTAGTAGCTAAAGCGCCCGGTACAATACGTCGAATAATCTGTGTTCACTTCATCTAAAATCCGTGTTATATTTGCATACTTTTTGCAAAATAATTTTTACTACATTCATTAAATAATGATCAATTCGACACATTAAAAACCAATTTTCAGAATCGAAAAATGTGAATGTACAAATTGGCATTACTCATATCTTCTAATACCGTTGAACAGTTGTATTTCGCTGAAATCTAACTTTTGCGAGTATCCAAGGTCAGGGATGACAAGAAACACGAAATACCGCGGAGATCCCAATTATATTACATACACACTTCTGTAACAAGTAATGAGTTTGGCTCATTTCTAATAAGGGGTCAAGTTTACGGTAGAAATTATTGCATTTTGTACGCTTTAATCTTATTTCTTCAGTGTCTGCAAAGTACATGTTCAAACTAACAGAAGTATTCATTAGATGGGGCTATAGAATGTTTAGAGAGTCTTAAGACACTTTCAATGATGCATGAATTCTGCTTTAAATTCTGACATCGGTAAACAGCACAGGTCATTGTTCCGAATAGCACTGTGATGGAGAACAAGGGAAACCAGTGACAAGGGTTATAAATAGCAGCGTGTGATGCAGTTGAAGCAGTCCGAACTTCGAGACACAGTTGATGGAGACCCTACTGCTATTACCTTGCATTTTGTTTAGGGTGTATGACCGCCCAAAATCTATCACAATTAAGTAGTAATGGAAATGAAAATTCCGTAAGTGGTTCGGTAAGCAAAGGATGGCAGATTTCAGGATTCAGGTCGTCCGCTGGGTATGCCGTATTCGCCATAAGGAGAGGGGCGGCAACGGAGCGTGAGCCAGTGTGTGACCGAAGCGGGTGGGAGCGAGGGTGGGGAGTGGCGGACGCGTGGCGGGAATGGAACGGATCGTGAACGGGACTTCAGTGCGACGTAGCAGGACGTGAGGGGGGCGTGAGGAGAACACGGGGGGACGTGAGGGGGACGTGAAGCGGGACGTGAGCGGGACGTGAGAGAGACGTGAGCGGGACGTGAGCGGGACGTGAGCGGACGTGAGCGAGACGTAAGCGAGGCGTGAACGGGACACGAAGAGCGCGGGGACGTGAGACGTGAGGGGGACGTGAGGGGGAAGGGGGACGTGAACGGAGACGTGAGCAGGACGTGAGCGGGACGGGAACAGCGGGACGTGAGCGGGGAGCGTAGCGGGACGAAGCGAGGGACGCGTGCGGACGAGGGCGCGGGGGACTGAGCGTGACGAGAGCGCGGCGGCGGAATGAACGAGCGCGGCTGGCGGACGTGAGGCGGGGCGGACGCGAGGCGGACGCGTGGCGGACGCGTGGCGGACGCGTGGCGGACGCGTGGCGGACGCGTGGGGGACGCGTGGCGGACGCTGGGCGGGAGGCGGGGCGTGTCGCGTGGGCGCTCGAGCGAGGGTGGCTGGCGCCCTCGCCCACCTGGCGGCGCCTGGCGTCGCCTCGCGTAACGTCGCGTCGCGTCGAGAGCTAATCCGGCTTTGCATTGCTGATCAGAGGGCGCTCGCAGCGGCGCGCATTCAGATGCGCAGTCCAAGATCTACCCCTCACCTTTCGACCCCACGACTTCTCCCCGCCCCTCCCCTTCCCGAACCCGCTTTTCACCTCCCTCCCATTCCCAGCCTCTCTCCGTCTCTCCTTTACCTCTCCCCCAACCTCTTACTACCCCGTTCCTCCACCCGCCCCTTCACCGCCCTCCTTATCCGTTTTCACCACCTACACCATGTCCTACGCCCCCCGCCTTCCCCCGCCATCACTCTCGACTCCACCCCTGCCTCCACCCCGCGTCCACCCCCCGCATCACTCCGCCCCTACCCACCATTATCTCCGCTACCGCTTCCGCCGCCACCCCTCCCTCTTCCCTCACCACCTTCACCCCGTTTCTCTATTCCCCGTCGCCCCACACTACCGTCTCCCCCTCGTCTTCACTCCAACCCCTCCAGTGTCTCTCCCATTCCTTTTTCTGTTCCCCGTGGAACATCTGCATAGTTTGTATAATGAAGTGGAGCTATCCCCCACTGCCATGCCGTCTTCCGGCGCCTGCTTTTCGAGAGATCACTTCTAGCAAGCAGTGCGGCGAAGCGAGGGAGGTTTATGAAGTTTTATTGAAATGTAAGCAAAGTCGAAAGGAAAGTGGCAGGGGTTATTTTGTCGTTGCTGTTGACTTACAGGTCGACATGAAGCGGCTGAGATAGCTCTGGGCAAGAACTGTTGCTACTGCTTGTCTCTAACCGTTAGGACCTAGCGTTCGAGTCCTAACGATGGCGGGTTTTTGACAATACGTAATCAGTTAGAGAGCTACGTAATCAGTTAGAGAGCAAGGTCGAATTCAGCCGCAGTCTAGAAGAGAATTATGCGATCGGCTGTTCTGATCGGCAGTTTTCAGTGCTTTCTCCGATTAATGCCAAGGGATATTCTTAATTGTTTGTTTTCGCTGACGTATTGTCAAGTCGCATAAAAAGTGCGACGAAATGAGAGGTAGGTGTTAGAGGCTCAGATGACACTCCAGCTCTGTTTGGCATTTGGCCTTCTACACGCATAATACTTTGTAGATACAGTACTGCCGGTCTCATATGGGGTGGAGAATTATTATAATTTCACCTTAAACAAAGAAATACCATGGAAGGGAGGGCCTCAGAGGTTCACAGATGATTTTTTTATAGGATGCAATACTTTTAGGAAGCCAAAGATAATTGATATTATTTTATAATGTATTTTTCGTTCAAAATATAATGAAATTTTTTACAACGATTTGTTGTATTTTGAGTTAGAACAGTGTCTTTGGCTGAGTATAACAAATCGCGACTATTCACAGGAAAACGAACGTTAATAATACATTCAAAATATTTGTAGTATAAGAAGCCTTAGAATAAAATACGTAGTGTAATAAATTATTATTTTATGGAAGATACATCGGCCACGAATCACTACTGTATGAAGTACTATTTTTCATTAAACATAACTATTGGGGCCAGTGTGTTGATTTTGTATATGCAGAGCCAGAAATTGAATAGCGTTTTTGTTTAGGTGAATGCACATATATATTATTTCTTATAAAATTTCTTAAAATTTATAAATATCATATCACACGCATCAATAAAATCAACATTTTAGCCGTGGCCTCCGAAGCTCTCCTCCCTTTGGTAAATGCACTGGACCATTTATTCATTGGTATTGAAGTATTATTAGTATAACTGGGTGATGTAGATACCTTTTTACTTTCCCGTATACGTACGTATACAGGGAGTGATATACGTAGTATAGGGAAAGTTATGTAATGCTGCGCGAAAAAATGGCCAATTTTCGGCGGAAAAAATTAATTGCCGGGCCGTGAAAACGAATAAGTGGATAAAACCAGTTGCTAAATTAAGAAAAAAAATCCCCTAACACGTGGTGTAGCCAGAAACCCTGTTTTCTAGGTCCTTGATACCGAAAACCCAATTGAAAGGCAAACGTCCGTCTGTCCGTCCGTCCGTCTGTCTGTCCGTCTGTGAACACTGCTAGCGCCTAAACCATACGTACGATTTCTTCCAAAATGGATATTCCCCAGTCGGTCTGATTCTAGTCAAAGCTTTGAGATTTTGAAAAAGATTCTTCAAAATTTGGGGGTACTTTATATGAAGCCCCCCCGGGGATTTTCAAACTTTTCTCAAAAACGGCTCCAAATTTTTTCTTTAAATTTCTTATATGAATAGAGTAAAATACACTTTTTAACATGGCATAGGTCCGATTTTCACGTACAGCTCTGAATTTTCGAAAATTGTGAAAGTTTGACGTTTCTTCGGCGTATTTCTCCAACTACAAAATTGAAGATAGAGATTTTTTCTTCAAATATAATTTGTTCTGCACATTGAGTTCTTTCATAAAGGTCACGTAAATGTTTCTCAAATGTTTGGTTAGTTTTCGTGCAATATTGCGTGTAATATGTACAATTTTAAAAAATGACAAAACAAGATTTTCTCAAAAACGGCTTCAAATTTTTTCTTTAAACTTTTGGTAGGGATAGTGTTAAATGTACTCTATCAATGTCATAAAAGCCATTTTGGTCTATTGGTTGGTTTTGTCAAAAATTACGAAAATGTAAATTTTTTTACTTGTCTCTCACGTCGTTAATATTTACATTATCGGCGATTTTTTTCACATTATTATATTTACGAGTATATATGCTTTAAATAATGTCAAGTAAAGTTTCTCGAAAACACAACCGTTTTCTGTGAAAAGTAGCTCAAATTTCGGCATTTTCAGAAATGCTCAAACGCCGTTTTCTCGTATATGGCTGCAATTTTTTTCTTGAAACTTTTGTAACGGATAGTGCTAATTACACTCTTTAGTATAGTGTAATTTTATTTTGAGTTATTTTTTTGTTTTTTCAGAAATTATATAAATGTAATTTTTTTGAAAGATCTCTCATATCTTTAATATGCACATTACCAGCAATTTGTAAAAATTATTATATTTGTGAGTGTAAGTGCTTCAAATAACTTCAAATAAAGTATTTTGAAAACTCAAAAATTTTCGGTGAAAATGAGCTTCAAATTTCGCATTTTTAGTAGTGCTAAAACGCCATTTTCTCTTAAACGGTACATAATTTTTAAAGAAAATTGCCATTTACGGCTAGGTTTCTGTGTTCTTAATATTCTAAAATTAATATTTTCGTTCTACCAATAGGAAACCGAAAAATTAAGAAAATGACAAAAAAATGTACTTTTGGCGGCGATAGATGGTAGCTGGCAAGAAAGAGTATGTCCCAATTCCGAATAGCTAGCGAAGACCCAAGGAAAAACTAATACGGGAAAGTCTGTGCCATTCTGTAGCACCACTAGTTTTCAATAAAGAATGAAAGATGGATGTTGTCTGGTATCAAAGTATTATTGAGAGGTATTATTTCTTGGTTAAGAATGATAAGGGAGGCACAATGGGGAAGGGAGGATTCTACACTGACCATCACCCGTCGTTAAATACTCTCCTTTGGCTTCTGCCTGGAATTAATGGAAGGAAATGACTGGAATTAACGATCGATGCAACCGGACATACAGGTAGTGGCCGTCTTCCATTCAGACGAGTTGGTGTCAAAAATCTACCGCAAGGACGCTAACCTTCCTAACATTCAGAAGAGAGAAAGACGGGCAACTCTGTAGTTATTTTTTAGGCTTTCCAATTAAGCCCATCCAGCGGAGGACTGTTGAACACTAGTCAAACCCATTCGAACAGCCATGCTGAAAGGCATCAATATATAGACTTTGGGGACGTTTGGTATAACCTGCTGTTTTCTGTTTGTGTGTGTGTGATGCGGGAGGAGGAGAAATAGCGGGTAACCTACTCACAGTCTCACAAGATACCGGAGAAGGTAAAGGAACTAAGGGAAACATTGCGATTCAATGGTGATTCCCTTTATGGTGTAAATACACAACATGCCACAACATAATAAGACATGCATATCTCGCTAGAGACTCAAATGTAAGAACCTAGATGTAACACGTACTTGGGGACTACAACCCTGCGCGAAGAGAAATAGAAGAAATAGGGTTTATTCATGGTGGTCGGATGAGCCGCACCTTGCCACAACATTCAAACAAACATCCAAGCTCGAGATGGAAATTAAATCCAAAACTCTTCGAACCAAAATCTCTAAAGCGTGCCTGCTTTATCATTCTCGGCTGCTCAGATTACGAAACAGCAAAAGCGACAAGAGCGGCCACGTTTACATTTTTCGTAGTTTCTCAAACTTCTTGGCCTGTAGAACTAAATTCTTTAAGTGAAACTCTATGAGCGATTAATATTTCTCTTTCTGATTCCCTTCTCAAATTCCTGATACCTTGTCTAAAACTGGTCAGTTTTTTGTCTTCTATTATTATTATTATTATTATTATATTATTAGTTTATTTCCAAGCCCCAACTTTTTCCCAGAAGTGGTCACTTGAAAATTTCAACATTTTGCTAATTCTCAGATATTGATTGAGAAATAACAATCGATGTTCTACCTCTTGAACACATAAGACCAATATTTTTCACCAAAACAACTTTCGTTTCGTGTTACATTATTACAAAATAATAATGTAATAAACGTGCTCAGCTTTTTCTTTTAAAAATAAAATAAGAGAAATTAAATAAATTATCATCGTTCTAATACTCTAAACATCACCTTCTGCAAGTTTGAAGCAAATGGAAAGTCCCGATTACTGATGTAGAGGATACTACGTGTGTCATTACCCTAGTACAGTTTTTTGTAAAATCTGACCTGGAAGCGCAGTTGGAGAGGAATAAACCGGAACTGAGAGAAGAACAGAAGTGCGCAGAACCTGGCGGCTAGAGCGCGGGTGGGCGAGCAAACGAGAGCGAGGCGGGGATGGGTGGGGATGGGGGGATGAGCGGGAAGATGGGCGAGGATGTGCGGGGATGAGCGGGGATGAGCGGGTATGGGCGGGTATGGGCAGGGATGGGCGGGGATGGACGGTGATGGGCGGGGTTGGCGGTGATGGGCGGGGATGTGTGGGGATGGCGGGAATATGCGAGAAAATTCGGGGATGGGCGGGGTTGGGCGGGGGTGGATGAGGATGAGCGGGTATAGGCGGGGATGTGAGGGGATTGGCGGGAATAGGCGGTGATGGGCGGTGATGGGCGGGGATGAGCGAGGATGAGCGGGAATAGGCGGGAATAGGCGGGGATAGGCGGAGATGGGGGGAACACAGCGGGGCGGGTTGGGCAGGCTTGGGTGAGGCGGGACGTGGAGGAGTGGGAAGGATGGGGAGGGCGGGAATGGGCGAGGATGTGCGGAGATGGGGCGGGCGGAGCGGGGCGGGGTCGGCGGGCTGGGGGAGGCGGGACGTGGAGGGAGCGGGTGGGAGGGCGGGGCGTGTCAGATACGCGCGAGCAAGCGATCGTTCGCCCCGACGACAGCACCAGTTGGCGAGCGTGCTAGCGCTGTACGGCGGCGGCGGCGGCCGGTTGGGTGGGAGGGCGGGCGGGCGGGCGGGCGGGCGGGCGGGCGGGCTGCGCGCTCGCGGAAATGTTGTATTGACGTTTTCCGCAGCCGGCCGTGCGATGTAAAATTCACGGCGAAGCCGCTTACAACGGATTGCGCTGCCGGTGGACGTGCCAGCGTCATCGAGCCTTGCCTCTCCCTCTCCCTCCCCTCCCCCGCCCCTCTCTCTCTGTCCTGCGCTCCGCGCCGCAGCGCGCGGACAGCCGGCTTCTCCCGTGGCGCCAACGCTGTCCTCTGTGATGAGGTGTTTAGTTGTTTCACGTAGCCGCCGCGGTTTTTGTTTCCGCTGATGTATTTAGCGTTGTTGGGTTCGTGTTTTTGTGGCTTTTTGCCAGATGGTGTGTGGATAGAGGTCTTGCTCTTTCATTCATCGCGTTGAGTCTGCTGTATATCTCGTTTTTCGAACCCTTTTTCAGAGGAAGAATTGTGGCTTTGAATGTTTATGTCAATGTTATTAGTAGTGTGAACGCGATGTCTTTTTTAATCTGCTCAAATGTAGTTTTTGTGAAGATAGTGTATATTTCCTGTGAACGCTTCAGTAGATTCATTAGCAGCCACATTTGTTATTCATTTATAAGACATTCATCATTTTTGAGTGATGACCTCTTTGAGTGATTTTCTTTATTGTTGTAGTTAGTATTCTCTTACGTTTCTCAATTTCTTCAAACTCTCTGCTCAGGTAATCTACCATGGTTGAAGACGCGACAAGTTTGTTCTACGAGGGTTGAGGCAGAAATCATGGGAACTATATTTTTCTAAAAGAAGTGTTATCGAATCGCACCGTTTCATTTGTACCGTAAAATAAATGCTGCAGTAGGGTATGTTTACATCAGCCGATGGCACTGAGAGTGTGTCTATTAGCACAGAGAGTAACGTGAATTCAGTTGTTATACTACCACCGGCTGATATTATTGTAACATGTTTCGAGCAGCGCTCGTACTTGAAGATAGCCAGCCGTTCTCCACTGGATAAATGCCCGAGAATGTCACAGGGAATTGGTGGAAGCTCTTGGGAAGAATGCCTTTCCGTACAGGGCAGTCGCGAGATGCGCAGGACAGTTTCTGCGAAGACATAGAGCAACCAATGACCAGCGAAGCATGTGACGACCTGCGAGTGTGTGGCACGTGGGGTAATAGCGCATCTGCCGAATAGGACCTTTAGAATGGGTATGGAATGAATTTCGAAAGTTGTAAACTCGTATATACTAAAATGCTTTGGAACATTAACCCAGTAATGTCATTTCGACTGTCTTAGTAAATATGAGAAAGACAATTTTGATGTGTCGTTAAATGTCCATGCACTTAGTTTCTACCTTGTCATTTCATGTCTATATTTCACATTTTACACCCTTGCTCGTATTCTCACAAAAAAGAAATAGTTGTCATGACGTATGCTCCAACCGTCGTATTAACATTAAAGTTAGTCCATACTTGCCCCCTCTCGCAGGTTTTGTTGATGATGGTGGTTTTTAATGACAGTGAAGGCGTTACAACTCCCACATATCTCGTATCAGCCGCATCTAATTTGAAATACTTTCTTCTAAAAAATTCTCGAGAATCCATGCTGCGGACTCGTGTGTCAAACAAACAGCTGTTGTGACATCAAGATTTGAGGTCAGGAGATTAAACTCCGTGTAGTTTGTATGAAAAAAAGAGCCGATTCTGATGCCTGTGCTGGCGGTAGTTGAGACACACAAATTGTTGATAATATTTTTGTCACACACAAAAAGGAAACCAAAAACGTCAAAACAACAGTAAAATCACAAAATATACAAACATATCAAGTGAATTCATCCATGAACTGCAAGGTTATGATTTATGCGTACAATCGTATCTTCCTAAAAAACGCTAGATTACTCTAGCTATGACAGTTTCAAGTGACTTCAACGAATTACGTTTTCAAGAGGCATTATTTTTCACTCCGGTCAGACCGCATCTGGTCCACCAATAAAGACAAATGAGGTGTCATTCCACGCGTATCGGTCTCCTGATGGGAACTGATCAATATTTTGCGGTTTCATAAAAACATTAAGAAATTTCTCTAAAAATGTTTTTGTTCTGCAATTAAAACGAGTTTTGAGTCATTTACGACACCTACATATGTAGATTATTAATAGATCATTCTATTCCTTTAGACTAGATAAATCGATGGGCACAATTATTAGCCGATTCTCTCAGGAAAAACATGTTGTTTTGTAGTTTCAATGCACCTACGAGAACATTTGTGAAACGCTGTGAATTACTATACTCTTCTTACGGCGTAATCATGAATCTTTATTTAATGATTTAATTAATCAAGTTGGCCATAATTAAAACTAATTATGCAATACATTTTATCAAAAAATTGTGTTGGCAGGGACGTAAATAGCTAAAACGCTTTTTTTTTGGGGGGGGAGGTTGAAGCCACCTACAGGGTTGATCACATTAGATTGCTCTTAACGAGGTGAATCGATTGGCTCTCTTTTAACCGGATCTTTCTAGAATATTCTGGAATAATTATAGACAAAAACAGGTTTAGGGGTTTTAAAGCATTTACCGCACCGAAATTCTGTGGATTTAATACACTGTCTTTTCAGCTCAACGTGAATCTTAGGAAAAGATTCATTATATTGACGATTGTTTTTCAATACATTGGCAAAGTTAAACCTTCCAATGTAAAGAAAATTTTAAAAAACTTTTTTATACCGTGATTTGTAACAACGGATAGTTTTAGGGCACTGATTAAATTTCATATAACCACTAGTGCTAAAGTGGGACGGTATTCAAATGTCCAAATAAAACTGTGAACACTACGAAGAAAACAAAATACTTTTGTCTGAGTGCATCAACTACTGCTGATCTTGTGACATAATAGCTAATTAAGTGATTTGTGTTATTGAAATGAAATGAAAGGCAAGTCAAAGTGGCTATTGCAAAAATAGTGTATGGCTCGCGAGGTAAACGTGACTTTATTTTTCTCGTAGGATTGCATCACTCGGCCTATCGACATCCCATCGCTGAATGAAATGCCACTGACAACATTCAACTTATAAAAGACATAGGCGTCATAAACATAAATATGAAAATAAATTATTACGTTGTAACACTACAAAAGATAGAAAATAATTGTACGTGAATTTGTATTGTACTACGAGAAGGAAAAAAACCTATATTTTGGAAACAAACCCTCTGATTTCAATTTTCTGCAGGTCACGCTGAGTTTTAAAAATATCTACTGTATTCTTTTAAAGGTAACATTACTATCTAGGAAAAACATATTTTTGTTCTCTGCTTTCCAAACCGACAAGCAGAATAATTCAGTTTAATTCACCCACAGATGGAGAAATTTAATAATGGAATGGTATATCTCGTCCAGCTATTCAACGCACTCTCTTGTCACGACAATGTTTTGCTTGTTTCTGACAGGCGCAAAGATAAAGCACTTTTATTTGTTGAGTTTTATTTGTTTATTTGCGAGCTGCGTAAAACTCCGGTCCTTGTTCATGATAATCAGTTAGGCAAGATTTGCCATTACAATTTGTTCCATTATACCTTTATCATTGTCAGATAGCTGTGTACAACAACATTTAGTTATTTGTAAATAATGTATTAAACTGTCGTGTACATGTTATACATCTTCACTGCATGTTATGAAATCTCTACTTTAACGTTGTGCAAATTAATCAGAATTCGACTTATTTAAATAAATTAAATTTTGTTTTACCAAATGATTTACTAATCTGCGGTAGACTTACTTTGGAGGAATGCAATACATGCAAGGGAGAAAGAGGAAATATTCTTATATAATTTATATTGGAGAGATCCCTTCTCCGGCCGAATTTCTGAGCCTTTGGAGGAAAATAAGGAATATTTTCGAAGCTATTTGTATGGACTATGGGTAGGAATAACTGAAATTGTTATACACATCACCCATATTTACTACCTAATTAATTATATACTAAAATTATAGCGTGCGGATGCAACCCGCAAAATGCAGCTGTACTATTGTCCATCCGCAATACTATCATGCATAACTCGGAAAAGGTGAGTTGTAGAGCCTTAAAAAATGTTCTTCTCCCTTTATGGCACACGTTTAATTTTTGAGACATTTTATTTTGTATTTGAGACTAAATTCTAGGTACCAGGTTTACAGGATGTCAGTTATGAAAAAACACTTTCTACTTTCCTCGCCGTTACTTCTTAAAAAGAGAAAGTATTCTGATAATGAGCAAAAAATGGCAAATTTACGACACCAAAGCTCTTATTCCGGCCCCTGGTAACAAAAAATGGATATAACTTATTCCTATATATACAAAATTACTTCATATAGCACGTTATGAAGTCAAAATTCATGATTAGTGGATACTTAATACCCCAAAACTTTACTGTCGACAAAATGCATCTGTCCGTCTATGTGCAAAGCTAACGCCTAAACTTTTTAATCGATTTTCTCAAAAAATTATATTTCCAGATTAAATTAAATGATCTGGGGGCTCTCTGAGTTTGAAACGAATATTTTGATTTTTGAGGTACTTTACATATCAACATTATCAAAACTTTCTCAAAAATGGCTTCAAAGTTTGGATTGAACTTTGTTCTCGGGTAGCGCAAAGAAGCTCAGAATAATGGTTCATGTCACGTTTGCATCGAAATGTCTGTTTTTTTTCGAGAATTGCAAAAGTTCAATTGTTTTTCCGCAATTCCTCCAACTACAATATTGAGATAGAGGCGTTTTCTTAATGAAAAAAATGTCTTTACGCGCATGGCGAGTCAATTTGTTGGACCAAATTTAGAATCTCAGAGCGGAAAAAATGTTGGTTGGAAACATTTTTGCAGATTATTTAGTCGTATACTATTGCGGAGCCGTTTCAAATAATGAGACAAAGTGTGTGCGGTTGTGCACAAACTAGTTTGGTGTGAATTATCTCCAAACGGGGATTTTGACTCTACCACATATAAGAAAACGTAATATTACTACTGAATACTACGTATTCAAAATAGCTGTCATTTTCGAAATCAAGGACCAACAAAAACATGTTTTTATGTAAGAAATGGCACTCTTCTCTTTATTACATTACTTTCTCTACGTAGATTGTAGGAAAATGTAGAAACAAGTGCTTTGAGGTTTGTACAGTATGACTACCCCTCAAGATTGGAACGGAAAAATCTCACATACTCTCATTGTGGTGGTTTTAAAGAACAATTATCTAGAGAAAACAAAGAGAAATAAGATTCAGAAATATTAAGGAAATATAAGTCAAGGAAGTAGGGAAGTTTAAGCAATATTTTGGATATGTTGTAGGATATTTATCTCCCATACATTTTGAAGAAAAGATATTAGGGATGAAAATCAAAAATAATATTTGGAAAACTCTATAGTGAAATACATGGGACAGACACTTGAAGTTCTTCCATGCAGACGAAGACTACAGAGGAGAGAAAGTTGTGTCTTCGGAAACAAGACCTAGAAGAATTAATGAATATATTTTTCTCCGCTCGGATGTAGCGTTTTCGACTTCATGCTGGAATAAATGCGAGATTTTTTCCATCCAACCGGGCGAAAGAACTGTGTGCGCCTACTCTGGGGCGTTTACCAACCCTCGTTCCACGCACTGACTCGTCCCCTGCTCTCGGCAACGCATGAAGTCCCGTGCAGACTACCATAAACCACGCCGCCGCGCCGGTAAACACTGGCAGGCGGGTGCAGCTGCCGGCGGAGGCGGTGGCAGGGAAGGGAGCGGTGGATGGAGAGGACGCAGGGGCGGGTTGGTGATGGAGGCGGAGCGGAAGCAAAGTCAGTATCATTGGTGGTGATGGGAGCAGCGAGGGAGTGGGTGCGGTGTTGGAAATGGGGCGGGTAAGGGACAACGGCGTATGACCGTGACTGTGATTGGAAAAGATGTCTGAGGGCATCAGCTGATAGCACTGCAGTGTCATTCGCTGACAGGGAAGTCCCACGGTCAAATCCTGCCGGTGGTGGTAAGATTAGTCCTAGCTAGATGGCTAGGACAAATTCACTGTCTGGAGGAGAATTTTAGTAGCAGTCTGTTTTGATCTGTAGTTTTTCGTAGTTTTCTCCGGTCAATACCCAGCGAATGCCGGAGTAGTACCCTAACAAACGGGCCAGGCAGCTCGCGTTATCTTTCCTTTCTCTTCCTTGCTCTATCCTCATTCCTCACTTAGCCGGTAGGGAAATCATCGCCGCTTTCCGAGGAAAAATGCACTATACTTAGAAGAATAATAACCTTAGCCGCTGACACGCACTGAATCGCTAATCAATCAATCAAACTGTGACTGTGGCGGAGGCGATTGCCGAAGACGGCATGGCGGCGGCAGGACGGATGCAGAGGCAGAGACGGAGATGAAAGGTGTGGTTGTGGTGCACGCGGTGACTAGCGGTGGTGGAGGCTAGGGCGGGGCGTTTTATGGCGGTGGGGTGAAAAAACGTGGCGACCGACGGTGTGTTTGGGTCGGAAGGATCGGTGAGGAGGCGGCGAGTGGAGTCGCGGTGGCGTCGTTATCCCTGGTTTGTCCGTCCCTCGCGTGCGCTCTCTGTTCTTGGAGCCCGAGTGCTCGTGTGCGTTCTCGTGTGGCATCCGCGGAGAAGAACGTACGCCGCTCGGACGGGTGTTTACGTCTCCTCTCTAAATGAAATCCCTGAATGATTGTGGACGGGTTTCACTAGTGTTCATTTTTAGGGAGAAATTGCTACATTTGTACTGTAACATCAACAAGTATATCAATATGATGCAAAAATGTCTTTATCGTAATTCTTTTTAGAAGCATAATGAAAAAAAAAACAAACACAAAGCACCACAAGTTTGATTTCTTTCACCGAATATTTCGCAAGCTTCTCAGTGACAACTTTTTTGTTTCTCTTTCTTTTGGTTCCTCTTTAGAGCTCTTTATCCGTTTTTTTCCGTTGCCGTATCTTTTCTTTGATTTCTTTCATTTTTTTCTTTCCCGTATCTTTTCTCTCCTTTTTCATTTTGCGTTTTTTTTGTGCGGCGACTAACCTAAATTCAAAGTGTGTGTGGCGGGTGGGTGTGGTTGTGTATTTTGGCCGTTGTGTACTCACGGCGCCCCCTTCTCTTCCCCCCCGGCTCCACGTTCTGTCGGCTTCCGCTGAGCACCTGTCAGCGGCCCGCTTTCACATCCTCCTCCCTCGCCCCACTCTGTGCCCGACCCTGGCACAGCAACCATCCCCCCCCCAACACTGCCTTCGGGACAACACACCCTCGGACCTTCCCACAGCCACCCTTCCACCCCCAAACCGCTCCCCAACCCTGCCCTCAAACCGCCCACCCACCCCGCCCACAACCTCGCCCACAAACCCCTGCCACAAACCCGCCTCCAACCCCGCCCCCAATACCGTCCCCAAACCCGCCCCCCAACCCCGCCTCCAACCCCCGCCCCCCAACCCCGCCCCCACACCACCCCCAACCCCGCCCCCCAACCCCGCCCCAACCCCGCCCCCAACCCCGCCCCAACCCCGCCCCCACCCCCGCCCCACTTCCCATACTCACGCCCCCTCCTGCATCTGTCATCGCTTTGCCGTCTCCTTTCCGGCCCTTTCCCCAGGCCCCTTTCGCAAGTAATTGTTTAGCTGCGTGGACGTTTCCTTTAAACCAGGTGTGGACCGATTTGTGTCACGGGTTTCGGTCCTCCAGTTGAAACCGAACCGTGAAAAATGACCCAGACCATTTACTAGTCGTGTAGGACCAGGAAAGAAACCTTTTAATCTGTAATTCTTGCACGGTTTCATTTTGGTTTCGCAGAGAAATAATGCCAAGAGCAAGTTTTATTTCGGTGCGCCGCCTAACCCCTTCGGCGTGGTGCAGCCTGGGCACCGCTGGCCGCGATCGTCTCCGATTAGGGACTCTGCACACTGCAAGCGAGTGTTCTCGTTTATCCTCCTGAAAAGACATTTAAAGACATGGCTCATTGCCTCACCGAAAGAAAAGCGTACTCTTGCGTTGCATAAACTTCAAGGAGAAAATTCACACTGGTGCCAAAGATGAAGATGGTCACATTTCTCCTATGAGACAATTTAGGTTTAATATTTTGACGTAACATTACGTTTTTCTTCATACCAATTTATCCATTCTTAATTTAAGAGTTACAACTAGCGAGGATCAAGAAAATAGCAACATTAGACTGTTACATGTGAGCTATGCTGTGACATTTGAGAGAACAGAACGTCCTCAGAGGACAGAAATTGATGCGTTCGAATGATCATATCATTATGATTACAGAGAGTTATCGACTCCAAAATTATCGACTCCAAAGACTCCGTTAGATGTTATATTAGATCCAAAGATCATCTCATTTTAATGTAGGTATTGTTAATAATTCGAATATAGACTCTGAAGTGTATTAATTTCATCAGATAAATATGAAAATTTTGAACATCTATAATACTACAAATGGGTAAAGGCGCGAGAAATTTGCGAATAATTGACATTATCCCTTTTTGGTCAAGTTCATGAAGTCGAAAACTTTATCGTCCGTATCACAGATTTTTTATAGTACTTTTGTACTCTGAGTAATAGGCGGTATTATTTATATTTC
>JAHLJT010004567.1:190992730-191015230 GCA_031308135.1 Acheta domesticus
AGAGTACAAAAGTACTATAAAAAATCTGTGATACGGACGATAAAGTTTCGACTTCTGATGAACTTGACAAAAAAGGGATAATGTCAATTATTCGCAAATTTCTCGCGCCTTTACCCATTTGTTAGTATTATAGATGATCAAAATTTTCATATTTTTTATGGATTAAATTAAATACACTTCAGAGTCTATATTTGAATTATTAACAATATCCACATTAAAATTGAGATGATCTTTGGAATCTAATATAACATCTAACGGAGTCTTTGGAGTCGATTATTTTGGAGTCGATAACTCTCTGTAATCATTTAATGATATGATCATTCGAACGCAATCAATTCTGCCTCTGAGGACGTTCTGTTCTCTCAAATTTCACAGCATAGACTCACAGCTAACAGTCATGTTGCCTTTCTTGATTCTCGCTAGTTGTACTCTTAAATTAAGAATGGATAAATTGGTATGAAAGAAAAACGTAATGTTACGTCAAAATATTAAACCTAAATTGTCTCATAGGAGAAATTTGACGATCATTCTTATCTTCGGCACTAGTGTGAATTTTCCTTGCAGTTTAATGCAACAAGAGTACGCTTTTCTTCGGTGAGGCAATGGGCCATGTCTTTAAATGTCTTTTCAGGAGGATGAACGAGAAACACTCGCTTGCAGTGTGCAGAAGTCCCTAATCGGAGGACGATCGCGGCAAGCGGTGCCCAGGCTGCACCACGCCGAAGGGGTTAGGCGGCCGCACCGAAAATAAAACTTGCTCTTGGCATTATTTCTCTGCGAAATCAAAATGAAACAGTGCAGAATTACAGATTAAAGGGTTTCTTCCTGGTCCTGCACGACTAGTAAAATGGTCTGTGTCATTTTTCACGGTGCGGTTTCAACTGGTGGACCGAAACCCGTGACACAAATCGGTCCACAGTCCTGGTTAAAAGGAAACGTCCACGCAGCTAAACAATTACTTGCGAAAGGGGCCTGGGAAAAAGTGCCGGAAAGGAGACGGCAAACCGATGACAGATGCAGGAGGGGGCGTGAGTATGGGAAGTGGGGCGGGGTTGGGGGCGGGGGTTGGGGGCGGGGTTGGGGGCGGGGTTGGGGGCGGGGTTGGGGGCGGGGTTGGGGGCGGGGTTGGGGGCGGGGTTGGGGCCGGGGTTGGGGGCGGTGTTGGGGGCGGGGGCGGTGTTGGGGGCTGGGTTGTGGGCGGGGTCGTGGGCGGGGTTGGGGTGGGGTTGTAGGCGGGGTTGTTGGCGGGGTCGTGGGCGGGGTCGTGGGCGGGGTCGTGGGCGGGGTCGTGGGCGGGGTCGTGGGCGGGGTTTGTGGGTGGGAATGGGGGCGGTGTTGGGGCGGTGTTGGTGGCGGGGTTGGGGCGGGATTGGGGCGGTGTTGGGGGCGGTGTTGGGGGCGGGGTTGGGGGCGGGGTTGGGGGCGGGGTTGGGGTGGGGTTGTAGGCGGGGTTGTGGCGGGGTCGTGGGCGGGGTCGTGGGCGGGGTCGTGGGCGGGGTTGTGGGCGGGGTTGTGGGCGGGAATGGGGGGCGGTGTTGGGGGCGGGTTCGGGGCGGGGCTAGGGGGCGGGGTTGGGGTGGAGTTGTGGGGCGGGGTTGTGGGCGGGGTTGGGGCGGGAATGGGGGTGGGTTTGAGGGCAGGTTTGGGGGGCGGGTTGGGGCGGGGTTGGGGGTGGAAGGGTGGCTGTGGGAGAGGTCGAGGGTGTGGTTGGACCCGGAGGCAGTGTTGGGGGGGGATGGTTGGGGCCAGAGTCGGGCACAGAGTTGGGGCGAGGGAGGATGTGAAAGCGGCCGCTGACAGGTGCTCAGCGGAAGCGGACAGAAACGTGGAGCCGGGGGGGAAGAGAAGGGGGCGCCGTGAGTACACAACGGCCAAATACATAACCACACCCCCCCGCCACGCACACTTTGAATTTAGGTTAGTCGCCGCCAAAAAAAATCGCAAAAATGAAAAAGAGAGAAAATATACGGGAAAGCAAAAAAATGAAAGAAATCAAAGAAAAGAACGGCAACGGAAAAAAACGAATAAAGAGCTCTAAAGAGGAACCCAAAGAAAGAGAAAACAAAAAATTTGTCACTGAGAAGCTTGCGAATATTCGGTGAAAGAAATCAAACTGTGTGCTTTGTGGTTGTTTTTTTTTCAGTATGCTTCTAAAAAGAATTACGATAAAGACATTTTTGCATCATATTGATATACTTGTTGATGTTACAGTACAAATGTAGCAATTTCTCCCTAAAAATGAACACTAGTGGAACCCGTCCACAATCATTCAGGATTTCATTTTCGAGAGGAGACGTAAACACCCGTCCGAGCGGCGTACGTTTCTTCTCCGCGGATGCAACACGAGAACGCACACGAGCACTCGGGCTCCAAGAACAGAGAGCGCACGCGAGGGACGGACAAACCAGGGATAACGACGCCACCCTGACTCCACTCGCCGCCTCCTCACCGATCTTCCGACCCAAACACACCGTCGGTCGCCACATTTTCACCCCCACCGCCATACACGCCCCGCCCTAGCCTCACCACGCTAGTCACCGCGTGCGCACAACCACACCTTTCATCTCCGTCTCTACCTCTGCATCCGTCCTGCCGCCGCCATGCCGTCCTTCGGCAATCGCCTCCGCCACAGTCACAGTTTGATTGATTGATTAGCGATTCAGTGCGTGTCAGCGGCTAAGGTTATTATTCTTCTAAGTATAGTGCATTTTTTCCTCGGAAAGCGGCGATGATTTCCCTACCGGCTAAGTGAGGAATGAGGATAGAGCAAGGAAGAGAAAGGAAAGATAACGCGAGCTGCTGGCCCTTTTGTTAGGGTACTTTACTCCGGCATTCGCTGGGTATTGACCGGAGAAACTACGAAAAACTACAGATCAGAACAGACCTGCTACTAAAATTCTCCTCCAGACAGTGAATTTGTCCTAGCCATCTAGCTAGGACTAATCTTGCCACCACCGTCAGGATTTGAACCGTGGGACTTCCCTGTCAGCGAATGACACTGCAGTGCTATCAGCTGATGCCCTCAGACATCTTTTCCAATCACAGTCACGGTCATCGCCGTTGCCCCTTACCCGCCCCATTTCCAACACCGCACCCGCTCCCCGCTGCTCCCATCACCACCAATGATACTGACTTTGCTTCCGCTCCGCCTCCATCACCAACCCCGCCCCTGCGTCCTCTCCATCCACCGCTCCCTTCCCCTGCCACCGCCTCCGCCGGCAGCTGCACCCGCCTGCCAGTGTTTACCTGCGCGCGGCGTGGTTTATGGTAGTCTGCACGGGACTTCATGCGTTGCCGAGAGCAGGGGACGAGTCAGTGCGTGGAACGAGGGTTGGTAAACGCCCCAGAGGTAGGCGCACACAGTTCTTTCGCCCGGTTGGATGGAAAAATCTCGCATTTATTCCAGCATGAAGTCGAAAACGCTACTTCCGAGCGGAGAAAAATATATTCATTAATTCTTCTAGGTCTTGTTTCCGAAGACACAACTTTCTCTCCTCTCTAGTCTTCGTCTGCATGGAAGAACTTCAAGTGTCTTCCCATGTATTTCACATATAGAGTTTTCCAAATATTATTTTTGATTTTCATCCCTAATATCTTGTCTTCAAAATGTATGGGAGATAAATATCCAACAACATATCCAAATATTGCTTAAACTTCCTACTTCATTGAACTTATATTTCCTTTAATATTTCTGAATCTTATTTCTATTTCTTGTTTCTCTAGATAATTGTTCTTTAAAACCACCACAATTAAAGTATGTGAGATTTTTCCGTTCCAATCTTGAGGCGTAGTCATACTGTAAACCTCAAAACACTTGTTTATACATTTTCTACAATCTACATAGAGAAAGTAATGTAATACTAAAGAGAAGAGTGCCAATTTCTTACATAAAAACATGTTTTGTTGGTCCTTGATTTCGAAAATGAGAACTATTTGAATATGTAGTATTCAGTACGTAATATTACGGTTTTCTTATATGTGGTAGAGTCAAAATCCACGTTATGGAGATAATTCACACCAAACTAGTTGTGCAACAACCGCACACACTTTGTCTCATTATTTGCAACGGCTCCGCAATAGTATACGACTAAATAAATCTGCAAAAACGTTTCCAACCAACATTTTTCCGCTCTGAGATTCTAAATCTGGTCCAACAAATAACTCGCCATGCGCGTAAAGACATGTTTTTCATTAAGAAAACGCCTCTATCTTCAATATTGTAGTTGGAGGAAATTGGGGAAAAACAATTAAACTTTTGCAATTCTCAAAAAAAACAGACATTCGATGCAAACGTGACATGAACCATTATTCTGAGCTTCTTTGCGCTACCCGAGAACAGAGTTCAATCCAAAACTTTGAAGCCATTTTGAGAAAGTTTTGATAATGTTATTGATATGTAAAGTACCTCAAAAATGAAAATATTCGTTTCAAACTCAGAGAGCCCCCAGATCATTTAATTTAATCTGAAAATTTAATTTTTTAGAAAATCTGTTAAACAGTTTAGGCGTTAGTTTTGCACATAGATGGACATTATGCATTTTGTCGACAGTTAAGTTTTGGGAATTAAGTATCCCACTAATCATGAATTTTGACTTCATAACGTGCTAGATGAAGTAATTTTGTATATATAGGAATAAGTTATATCCATTTTTTTGTTACCAGGGGTCGGAATAAGAGCTTTGGTGTCGTAAATTTGCCATTTTTCTGCTCATTATCGGAATACTTTCTCTTTTAAGAAGTAACGGCGAGAAAGTAGAAAGTGTTTTTTCATAACTGACATCCTGTAAACCTGGTACCTAGAATTTTGTCGCCTCAAATACAAAATAAATTGTCTCAAAAATTAAACGTGTGCCCTAAAGGGAGAAGAAAATGTTGTTTTTTAAGGCTCTACAACTCACCTTTTCCGAGTTATGCATGATAGTATTGCGGATGGACAATAGTAACAGCTGCGTTTTGCGGGTTGCATCCGCACGCTATATTTTAGTATATAATTAATTAGGTACTAAATATGGGTGATGTGTATCACAATTTCAGGTTATTCATACCCATAGTCCATACAATAGCCTTCGAAAATATACCTTATTTTTCTCCGACGGCGCAGAAATTCGGCCGGAGAAGGGATCTCTGCAATATACATTATATAAGGATATTTCCTTTCTCCCTTGCATGTATTGCATTTCCTCCAAAGTAAGTCTACCGCAGATTAGTAAATCATTTGGTAAAACAAAATTTAATTTATTTAATAAGTCGAATTCTGATTAATTTGCACAACGTTAAAGTAGAGATTTCATAACATGCAGTGAAGATGTATAACATGTACACGACAGTTTAATACATTATTTACAAATAACTAAATGTTGTTGACAGCTATCTGACAATGATAAAGGTATAATGGAACAAATTGTAATGGCAAATCTTGCCTAACGATTATCATGAACAAGGACCGGAGTTTTACGCAGCTCGCAAATAAACAAATAAACTCAACAAATAAAAGTGCTTATCTTTGCGCCTGTCAGAAACAAGCAAAACTTTGTCGTGACAAGAGAGTGCGTTGAATAGCTGGACGAGATATACCATTCCATTATTAATTTCTCCATCTGTGGGTGAATTAAACTGAATTATTCTGCTTGTCGGTTTGGAAAGCAGAGACAAAAAATATGTTTTTCCTAGATAGTAATGTTACCTTTAAAAGAATACAGTAGATATTTTAAAACTCAGCGTGACCTGCAGAAAATTGAAATCACAGGGTTTGTTTCCAAAATATAAGTTTTTTCCTTCTCGTAGTACAATACAAATTCACGTACAATTATTTTCTATCTTTTGTAGTGTTACAACGTAATAATTTATTTTCATACTTATGTTTATGACGCCTATGTCTTTTATAAGTTGAATGTTGTCAGTGGCATTTCATTCAGCGATGGGATGTTGATAGGCCGAGTGATGCAATCCTACGAGAAAAATAAAGTCACGTTTACCTCGCGAGCCATACACTATTTTTGCAATAGCCACTTTGACTTGCCTTTCATTTCATTTCAATAACACAAATCACTTAATTAGCTATTATGTCACAAGATCAGCAGTAGTTGATGCACTCAGACAAAAGTATTTTGTTTTCTTCGTAGTGTTCACAGTTTTATTTAGACATTTGAATACGTCCCACTTTTAGCACTAGTGGTTACATGAATTTGATCAGTGCCCTAAAACTATCCGTTGTTACAAATCACGGTATAAAAAAGTTTTTTTAAAATTTTCTTTACATTGGAAGGTTTAACTTTGGCCAATGTATTGAAAAAACAATCGTCAATATACATGAATCTTTTCCTAAGAATTCACGATGAGCTGAAAAGACAGTGTAGTAATCCACAGAATTTCGGTGCGGTAAATGTTAAAACCCCTAAACCTGTTTTTGTCTATAATTATTCCAGAATATTCTAGAAAGATCCGGTTAAAAGAGAGCCAATCGATTCACCTCGTTAAGAGCAATCTAATGTGATCAACCCTGTAGGTGGCTTTAACCTCCCCCCCAAAAAAAGCGTTTTAGCTATTTACGTCCCTGCCAACACAATTTTTCGATAAAATCTATTGCAAAATTAGTTTTAATTATGGCCAACTTGATTAATTAAATCATAAAATAAAGATTCATGATTACGCCGTAAGAAGAGTATAGTAATTCACAGCGTTTCACCAATGTTCTCGTAGGTGCATTGAAACTACAAAAAAACATGTTTTTCCTGAGAGAATCGGCTAATAATTGTGCCCATCGATGTTTCTAGTCGAGAGGAGTAGAATGATCTATTAATAATCTACATATGTAGTGTCGTAAATGACTCAAAACTCGTTTTAATTACAGAACAAAACATTTTTAGAGAAATTTCTTAATGTTTTATGAAACCGCAAAATATTGATCAGTTCCCATCAGAAGACCGATACGCATGAAATGACACCTCATTTGTCTCTATTGGTGCACCAGATGCGGTCTGACCGGAGTGAAAAATAATGCCTCTTGAAAACGTAATTCGTTGAAGTCACTTGAAACTGTCATAGCTAGAGTAATCTAGCGTTTTTTAGGAAGATATGATTGTACGCATAAATCACAACCTTGCAGTTCATGGATGAATTCACTTGGTATGTTTGTATATTTTGTGATTTTACTGTTGTTTTGACGTTTTTGGTTTCCTTTTTGTGTGTGACGAAAATATTATCAACAATTTGTATGTCTCAACTACCGCCAACACAGGCATCAGAATCGGCTCTTTTTTTCATACAAACTACATGGAGTTCAATCTCCTGACCTCAAATCTTGATGTCACAACAGTTCTTTGTTTGACACACGAGTCCGCAGCATGGATTCTCGAGAAGTCTTAAGAAGAAAGTATTTCAAATTAGATACGGCTGATACGAGATATGTGGGAGTTGTAACGCCTTCACCGTCATTAAAAACCACCATCATCAAAAAAAACCTGCGAGAGGGGGCAAGTATGGACCAACTTCAATGTTAATACGACGGTTGGAGCATAAGTCATGGCAACTATTTCTTTTTTTGTGAGAATACGAGCAAGGGTGGAAAATGTGAAATATAGACATGAAATGACAAGGTAGAAAACTAAGTGCATGGACATTTAACGACACATCAAAATTGTCTTTCTCATATTTACTAAGACATTCGAAATGACAGTACTGGGTTAATGTTCCAAAGCATTTTAGTATATACGAGTTTACAACTTTCGATAATCATTCCATACCCATTCTAGAGGTCCGATTCGGCAGATGCGCTATTACCCCACGTGCCACATACTCACAGGTCGTCACATGCTTCGCTGGTCATTGGTTGCTATACGTCTTCGCAGAAACTCTCCTGCGCATCTCGCGACTGCCCTGTACGGAAAGGCATTATTCCCAAGAACTTCCACCAATTCCACCAATTCTGTGCCATTCTCGGGCATTTATCCAATGGAGAACGGCTGGCTATCTTCAAGTACGAGCGCTGCTCGAAACATGTTACAATAATATCAGCCGGTGGTAGTATAACAACTGAATTCACGTTGCTCTCTGTGCTAATAGACACACTCTCAGTGCCATCGGTTGATGTAAACATACCCTACTGCAGCATTTATTTACGCTACAAATGAAATTTTGCGATTCGATAACATTTCTTTTAGAAAAATATAGTTCCCATGACTTCTGCCTCAACCCTCGTAGAACAAACTTGTCGCGGCCTCAACCATGGTAGATTCCCTGAGCAGAGAGTTTGAAGAAATTGAGAAACGTAACAGAATACTTACCACAACAATAAAGAAAATCACTCAAAGAGGTCATCACTAAAAAATGATGAATGTCTTATAAATAAATAACAAATGTGGCTGCTAATGAATCTACTGAAGCGTTCACAGGAAATATACACTATCTTCACAAAAACTAACATTTGAGCAGATTAAAAAGACATCGTGTTCACACTACTAATAACATTGACATAAACATTCAAAGCCACAATTCTTCCTCTGAAAAAGGGTTTGAAAAACGAGATATACAGCAGACTCAACGCGATGAATGAAAGAGCAAGACCTCTATCCACACACCATCTGGCAAAAAGCCACAAAAACACGAGCCCAACAACGCTAAATACATCAGCGGAAACAAAAACCGCGGCGGCTACGTGAAACAACTAAACACCTCATCACAGAGGACAGCGTTGGCGCCACGGGAGAAGCCGGCTGTCCGCGCGCTGCGGCGCGGAGCGCAGGAGAGAGAGAGGGGCGGGGGGAGGGGAGGGAGAGGGAGAGGGAGAGGCAAGGCTCGATGACGCTGGAACGTCCACCGGCAGCGCAATCCGTTGTAAGCGGCTTCGCCGTGAATTTTACATCGCACGGCCGGCTGCGGAAAACGTCAATACAACATTTCCGCGAGCGCGCAGCCCGCCCGCCCTCCCTCCCAACCGGCCACCGCCCGCCGCCGTACAGCGCTAGCACGCTCGCCAACTGGTGCTGTCGTCGGGGCGAACGATCGCTTGCTCGCGCATATCTGACACACCCCGTCCTCCCACCCGCTCCCTCCACGTCCCACCTCGCCCAGCCCGTCCGACCCCGCCCCGCTCCGCCCGACCCATCTCCGCCCAACCCTCGCCCATTCCCGCCCTCCCCCATCCTTCCCGCTCCTCCACGTCCCGCCTCACCCAAGCCTGCCCGCCCCGCCCGCTGTGTTCCCCCATCTCCGCCTATCCCCAGGCCATCCCCGCCTATTCCCGCATATTCCCGCTCATCCTCGCTCATCCCCGCCCATCACCGCCATCACCGCCTATTCCCGCCAATCCCCTCACATCCCCGCCTATACCCGCTCATCCTCATCCACCCCTGCCCAACCCCGCCCATCCCCGCCTATTCGCGCATATTCCCGCCCATCGCCCACACATCCCAGCCCATCCCCGCCCAACCCCGCCCATCACCGTCCATCCCCGCCCATCCCCGCCCATCCACGCTCATCCCCGCACATCCTCGCCCATCTTCCCGCTCATCCCCCCCATCCCCACCCATCCCCGCCTCGCTCTCGTTTGCTCGCCCACCCGCGCTCTAGCCGCCAGGTTCTGTGCACTTCTGTTGTTCTCTCAGTTCCGGTTTATTCCTCTCCAACTGGCGCTTCCAGGTCAGATTTTACAAAAAACTGTACTAGGGTAATGAACACCCGTAGTATCCTCTGTATCAGTAATCGGAACTTTCCATTTGCTTCAAACTTGCAGAAGGTGATATTTAGGGTATTAGAACGATGATAATTTATTTAATTTCCCTTATTTTATTTTTAAAGAAAAAGCTGAGCACGTATATTACATTATTATTTTGTAATAATGTAACACGAAACGAAGTTGTTTTGGTGAAAAATATTGGTCTTATGTGTTCAAGAGGTAGAACATCGATTGTTATTTCTCAATCAATATCTGAGAATTAGCAAAAATGTTGAAATTTCAAGTGTGACCACTTCTGGGACAAAGTGGGGCTTGGAAATAAACAAATAATAATCGAAGACAAAAAACTGACCAGTTTTTAGACAAGGTATCAGGAATTTGAGAAGGGAATCAGAAAGAGAAATATTAATCGCTCATAGAGTTTTCACTTGAAGAATTTAGTTCCTATAGGCCAAGAAGTTTCAGAAAACTACGAAAAATGTAAACGTGGCCGCTCTTGTCACTTTTGCTGTTTCGTAATCTGAGTAGCCGAGAATGATAAAGCAGGCACGCTTTAGAGATTTGGTTCGAAGAAGTTTTGGATTAATTTCCATCTCGAGCTTGGATGTTTGTTTGAATGTTGTGGCAAGGTGCGGCTCATCCGACCACCATGAATAAACCCTATTTCTTCTATTTCTCTTCGCGCAGGGTTTTAGTCCCCAAGTACGTGTTACATCTAGGTTCTTACATTTGAGTCTCTAGCGAGATATGCATGTCTTATTATGTTGTGGCCATGTTGTGTATTTACAACATAATCACCATTGAATCCCAATGTTTCCACTTAATTCCTTTACCTTCTCCGGTACCTTGTGAGACTGTGAGTAAGTTACCCGCTATTTCCTCCTCCTCCCGCATCACACACACACAAACAGAAAACAGCAGGTTATACCATACGTCCCCCAAAGTCTATATATTGATGCCTTTCAGCATGGCTGTTCGAAAGGGTTTGACTAGTGTTCAACAGTCCTTCGCTGGATGGGCTTAATTGGAAAGCCTAAAAAAATAACTACAGAGTTGCCCGTCTTTCTCTCTTCTGAAAGTTAGGAAGGTTAGCGTCCTTGCGGTAGATTTTTGACACCAACTCGTCTGAATGGAAGACGGCCACTACCTGTATGTCCGGTTGCATCGATCGTTAATTCCAGTCATTTCCTTCCATTAATTCCAGGCAGAAGCCAAAGGAGAGTATTTAACGACGGGTGATGGTCAGTGTAGAATCCTCCCTTCCCCATTGTGCCTCCCTTATCATTCTTAACCAAGAAATAATACCTCTCAATAATACTTTGATACCAGACAACATCCGTCTTTCATTCTTTATTGAAACTAGTGGTGCTACATAATGGCACAGACTTTCCCGTATTAGTTTTTCCTTGGGTCTTCGCTAGCTATTCGGAATTGCGACATACTCTTTCTTGCCAGCTACCATCTATCACTGCCAAAAGTACATTTTTTTGTCATTTTCTTAATTTTTCGGTTTCCTATTGGTAGAACGAAAATATTAATTTTAGAATATTAAAGAACACGGAACCTAGCAGTAAATGGCAATTTTCTTTTAAAAATTATGTACCGTTTAAGAGAAAATGGCGTTTTAGCACTACTAAAAATGCAAAATTTGAAGCTCATTTTCACCGAAAATTTTTGAGTTTTCAAAATACTTTATTTGAAGTTATTTGAAGCACTTACACTCACAAATATAATAATTTTTACAAATTGCTGGTAATGTGCATATTAAAGATATGAGAGATCTTTCAAAAAAATTACATTTATATAATTTCTGAAAAAACAAAAAAATAACTCAAAATAAACTTTACACTATGCTAAAGAGTGTAATTAGCACTATCCGTTACAAAAGTTTCAAGAAAAAAATTGCAGCCATATACGAGAAAATGGCGTTTGAGCATTTCTGAAAATGCCGAAATTTGAGCTACTTTTCACAGAAAACGGTTGTGTTTTCGAGAAACTTTACTTGACATTATTTAAAGCATATATACTCGTAAATATAATAATGTGAAAAAATCGCCGATAATGTAAATATTAACGACGTGAGAGACAAGTAAAAAAATTTACATTTTCGTAATTTTTGACAAAACCAACCAATAGACCAAAATGGCTTTTATGTCATTGATAGAGTACATTTACCACTATCACTACCAAAAGTTTAAAGAAAAAATTTGGAGCCGTTTTGAGAAAATCTTGTTTTTGTCATTTTTAAAATTGTACATATTACACGCAATATTGCACGAAAACTACCAAACATTTGAGAAACATTTACGTGACCTTTATGAAAGAACTCAATGTGCAGAACAAATTATATTTGAAGAAAAAATCTCTATCTTCAATTTTGTAGTTGGAGAAATACGCCGAAGAAACGTCAAACTTTCACAATTTTCGAAAATTCAGAGCTGTACGTGAAAATCGGACCTATGCCATGTTAAAAAGTGTATTTTACTCTATTCATACAAGAAATTTAAAGAAAAAATTTGGAGCCGTTTTTGAGAAAAGTTTGAAAATCCCCGCGGGGCTTCATATAAAGTACCCCCAAATTTTGAAGAATTTTTCAAAATCTCAAAGCTTTGACTAGAATCAGATCGACTGGGGAATATCCATTTTGGAAGAAATCGTACGTATGGTTTAGGCGCTAGCAGTGTTCACAGACGGACGGACGGACAGACGGACGTTTGCCTTTCAATTGGGTTTTCGGTATCAAGGACCTAGAAAACAGGGTTTCTGGCTACACCACGTGTTAGGGGATTTTTTTTTCTTAATTTAGCAACTGGTTTTATCTATTTATTCGTTTTCACCGCCCGACAATTAATTTTTTTCCGCCGAAAATTGGCCATTTTTTCGCGCAGCATTACATAACTTTCCCTATACTACGTATATCACTCCGTGTATACGTACGTATACGGGAAAGTAAAAAGGTATCTACATCACCCAGTTATACTAATAATACTTCAATACCAATGAATAAATGGTCCAGTGCATTTACCAAAGGGAGGAGAGCTTCGGAGGCCACCGCTAAAATGTTGATTTTATTGATGCGTGTGATATGATATTAGTAAATTTTAAGAAATTTTTATAATAAATAATATATATGTGCATTCACCTAAACAAAAACGCTATTCAATTTCTGGTTCTGCATATACAAAATCAACACACTGGCCCCAATAGTGTGCCCCAATGTTTAATGAAAAATAGTACTTCATACAGTAGTGAATTCGTGGCCGATGTATCTTCATAAAATAATAATTTATTACACTACGTATTTTATTCTAAGGCTTCTTATACTACAAATATTTTGAAATGTATTATTAACGTTTCGTTTTCCTGTGAATAGTCGCGATTTGATATACTCAGCCAAAGACACTGTTCTAACTCAAAATACAACAAATCGTTGTAAAAAATTTCATTATATTTTGAACGAAAAATACATTATAAAATAATATCAATTATCTTTGGCTTCCTAAAAGTATTGCATCCTATAAAAAAATCATCTGTGAACCTCTGAGGCCCTCCCTTCCATGGTATTTCTTGGTTTAAGGTGAAATTATAATAGTTCTCCACCCCATATGAGGCTGGCAGTACTGTATCTACAAAGTATTATGCGTGTAGAAGGCCAAATGCCAAACAGAGCTGGAGTGTCATCTGAGCCTCTAACACCTACCTCTCATTTCGTCGCACTTTTTTATGCGACTTGACAATATGTCAGCGAAAACAAACTATTTAGAATATCCCTTGGCATTAATCGGAGAAAGCACTGAAAACTTCCAATCAGAACAGCCGATCGCATAATTCTCTTCTAGACTGCGGCTGAATTCGACCTTGCTCGCTAACTGATTACGTAGGCTCTCTAACTGATTACGTATTGTCAAAAACCCGCCATCGTTAGGACTCGAACGCTAGGTCCTAACGGTCAGAGACAAAGCAGTAGCAACAGTTCTTGCCCAGAGCTATCTCAGCCGCTTTCATGTCGACCTGTAAGTCAACAGCAACGACAAGATAACCCCTGCCACTTTTCCTTTCGACGTTGCTTACATTTCAATAAAACTTCATAAAACCTCCCTCGCTTCGCCGCACTGCTTGCTAGAAGTGATCTCTCGAAAAGCAGGCGCCAGAAGACAGCATGGCAGTGGAGGATAGCTCCACTTCATTATACAAACTATGCAGATGTTCCACGGGAAACAGAAAAAGGGGTGGGAGGGAGACTGGAGTGGTTGGAGTGAAGGCGAGGGGGAGACGGTAGTGTGGGGCGACGGGGAATAGAGAAACGGGGTGAAGGTGGTGAGGGAGGAGGGGGGCTGGAGGCGGAAGCGGTAGAGGAGATGATGGTGGGTAGGGGCGGGGTGAACGCGGGGGGTGGACGCGGGGTGGAGGCAGGGGTGGAGTCGATGGTGCTGGCGGGGAAAAGCGAGGGGAAGGCGTAGGACATGGTATAGGCGGCGAAAACGGATAAGGGGGGAGTGAAGGGGCGGGGGGGACGGGGTAGTAAGAGGTTTGGGGAGAGGTAAAGGAGAGACGGAGAGAGGCTGGGAATGGGAGGGAGGTGAAAAGCGGGTTCGGGGAAGGGGAGGGGCGGGGAGAAGTCGTGGGGTCGAAAGGTGAGGGGTAGATCTTGGACTGCGCATCTGAATGCGCGCCGCTGCGAGCGCCCTCTGGATCAGCAATGCAAAGCCGGGATTAGCTCTCGACGCGACGCGACGCGACGTTACGCGAGGCGACGCCAGGCGCCGCCAGGTGGGCGAGGGCGCCAGCCACCCTCGCTCGAGCGCCCACGCGACACGCCCCGCCTCCCGCCCAGCGTCCGCCACGCGTCCGCCACGCGTCCGCCACGCGTCCGCCACGCGTCCGCCACGCGTCCGCCACGCGTCCGCGGTTCTCCCGCGACGGCCCCGCCCTGTTCACGCCCGCTCACGCCTGCTCCGTTCATTCCCCGCTCCCATTATTCTCGTCACGCTCAGTCCCCCGCGCCCTCGTGTCCCGTTCACGTCCGCTTACGCCTCGCTTACGTCCCGCTCACGTCCCGCTCACGTCCCGCTCACGTCCCGCTCACGTCCCGCTCACGTCCCCCCTCACGTCCCCCTCACGTCCCCCTCACGTCCCCCTCACGTCCCCCTCACGTCCCCCTCACGTCCCCCTCACGTCCCCCTCACGTCCTCCTCACGTCCCCCTCACGTCCCCCTCACGTCCCCCTCACGTCCCCTCAAGTCTTGCTCACGTCCCGCTTACGTCCCGCTCACTTCCCCCTCACGTCTTGCTCACGTCCCGCTCCCGTCCCCCTCACGTCCCCCGTATTCTCCTCACGCCCCCCTCACGTCCCTGCTACATCGCGCTCAAGCCCCGTTCTTGCTCCGTTCCATTCCCGCCACGCGTCCGCCACTCCTCACCCTCTCTCCCACCCGCTTCCTTCATGCATTGGCTCAACGTTGCCACCCCTCTCCTTACGGCGAATACGATACCATACCCAGCGGACGACCTGAATCCTGAATCTGCCATCCTTTGCTTACGGAACCACTTAGGGAATTTCCATTTCCATTACTACTTAATTGTGATGGATTTTGGGCGGTCATACACCCTAAACAAAATGCAAGGTAATCGCAGTAGGGTCTCCATCAACTGTGCCTCGAAGTTGGGACTGCTTCAACTGCATCACGCGCTGCTATTTATAACCCTTGTCACTGGTTTCCCTTGTTCTCCATCACAGAGCTATTCGGAACTATGGCCTGTGCTGTTTACCGATGTCAGAACTCCAAGCAGAATTCATGCATCATTGAAAGTGTCTTTAAGACTCACTAAACATTCTATAGCCCCATCTAATGAATACTTCTGTTAGTTTGAACATGTACTTTGCAGACACTGAAGAAATAAGATTAAAGCGTACAAAATGCAATAATTTCTACCGTAAACTTGACCCCTTATTAGAAATGAGCCAAACTCATTACTTGTTACAGAAGTGTGTATGTAATATAATTGGGATCTCCGCGGTATTTCGTGTTTCTTGTCATCCCTGGCCTTGGATACTGGCAAAAGTTAGATTTCAGCGAAATACAACTGTTCAACGGTATTAGAAGATATGAGTAATGCCACATTGTAAATTCACATTTTTCGATTCTGAAAATTGGTTTTTAATGTGTCGAATTGATTATTATTTAATGAATGTAGTAAAAAATTATTTTGCAAAAAGTATGCAAATATAACACGGATTTTAGATGAAGTGAACACAGATTATTCGACGTATTGTACCGGGCGCTTTAGCTACTAAGATCATAGTCCCATGAGTGTAATGTGTGTTTTTATTGTGGGAGGTGGCGGTTATCTTCCTCAACTAAATGGAGAGATCCGGCGCCCTTCTAAACGTCAGCTTGCAGGGTTTACCCCAACCAGGTATTTTCCTTCACTGGGACGCAGCCCCAGCCGGGACAACCTCTAAAGCTCCTCAGAGGTCTCCCGACATGTGTGGTTGTGTAGCGCATGTAAGTACAATTGTGTGTAAGTAAGGGAAAGGAAAGGATAAGGAAATGGAAGAAGAGATCTTACGCGGTCCGTGGCCCGTTTACTAGGGTACTACTCCAGCATTCCCCACATGCCGATTCAAGAAACCGCGGAAAACAACCGATAAGAGCATTCGACCGATCAGAATTCTCCGTGCAACCGATCAGAATTCTCCTCCTGCCAGCGGTTTAATTCGACCTAGCTACGTAGTGTCAAAAATCCTGCCATTGTCAATCCTCGAACCCTGCTAGCTAGAGTAAAAAATCCTGCCATTGTCAATCCTCGAACTCTGCTAGCTAGTGTACAAAATCCTACCATTGTCAATCCTCGAACCCTGCTAGCTAGAGTAAAAAATCCTGCCATTGTCAATCCTCGAAGTCTGCTAGCTAGTGTCAAAAATTCTGCCACTGTCAATCCTCGAACCCTAGGACCTTCCGGTCAGAGACACTGCAGTGACATCAATTGATGCTCTGAGCCACCATCTTCCGCCCCCGAAGAGTAGAGCGGGCGCTGTGTTTTGCATTTGCACGAGCTCCGCTGTTCCCCGACTCCATCGCGTCGCCGTGGCTCTGTGAACACGTGTCCCAGCGGCACGTGCCGCCGCGGGGAGGGGGGAGAGGGGGAGGGGGAGATACACGCGTCGCCGGGCGTTCCATGCGTCAGCGTCGCCTCACACCGCCTCCATCCCCCAGGCCACGCGTGTTCCCGCGCCCGCAGCCGCAGCCACCGCCGCCATTGTCGCCGCTGGCACTACGTAACCGCCATTGAATACAGCCGCTCCACGGCAATCGGACTTCCGAGCAGTGTTGTCAAGGTCGATGCCACGAGAGAGAGTCCGTGGCACGAGTGCCACGACGAAATCACCTTTCCACGCAGTTCATAACCCCGTCGCAAGAGACAACGCCATCACTATTGTAAAACGGCGGGGTTACTAACAGTTTCCTCTCTCAACGCTAGTAGCGCAGAGAAGCTCGGAGCAAGGCACGGGGCCGCGAGGCGTGCCACTGCCACCAGTAGGAGACCTTGAAACCACTGCTCTAGCATGACAACGCTTTAACTAACCAAATCGCATCAAATGAATTGTTAATGTTATAAGGTTCTCTCTGACGTCTGTTACAAGTAAAACACACTTGTGGTGCAATAAGTCGACAAACAGCTACTGTAAAAATTACTACTGAAGGTGGAGAAATGTCTAAATTAGCAGTGAATTGAAACATTGACATCAATCTCCTCCAAATGACAGAATTTTTAGTTGGAAACTTGCCATTGCAAAGCGCCGATTCGGCGAGTTAAGAGCAAACTCCTGAGTACCCGAAGTGCTAGGCGAATGTCTGCTGCATTTGATGTGTCTGAATGACAGACACGCTGAATGTAAGGCAAGAACCGGATATTTTTCCTTGGTTATTGGAGAACGGCGTCACTCCGTACTCGTCGAATTGCAAATGAATATTGTTTATTTGTATCTTCAAATTTAAATAGTAAGATCGTTCCGCAGTTCAGCTAGAAGCTGAAATGCAAGCCGGGAATATTACTTAGTTTAAATGATTTAAATAAGCGACTTGCATAGATCTTAATATCAACCCAAACCTTATATTTACTTAGTTAACACCCGACCTGATTTGATACCGAAATAAAATTCAACTTCGACCCAAATCTCGACTCGAATTCGACCCAAATTCCGGCTCGAGCTCTTACCTCCAACTACAACTTGTACCCCGACTCAATGTCCAGATCCCCGCATGTACCTTTTTTCGCTGTTCAATGAAAACCCCGAGTAATATAGAAAATTATTTTAACGTAACATGGTTTTACAACTCAGCTCCGTAGGGTCAAAAGGTGATCGAGGTTAAATTTGCTTTTGTGGCCTCGGCAATTTCTCCTCGAAAAAAACAGCAGTACGTTAAATATAAATGTAATGAATATGATTAGATCTGACCGTCATCTACATGATTTACACATCTACGTGCTAAAACTTACCTTTATGATGTCATTAGGGATAAGCGTGGAGGAATATGTGCTGTGAAACAAATTTCGACATTATATACATCGTCGTTCAAAACACACAACACAACACAAGACACATCAATGGCTAAAAAAGTAACTGAAAAATAACTTTTTGACATGCCAGACATTTTCCTCAAACATTGATGAAAATATTATTTAGATGCAAGATATTCTTATCGGTTGTATATTGAACCAAACGCAAAAACCGTATATTAAATGGTTTTATTTTTTGGCGATACTATGCTTTTTTATTACAGATGAGTTGTAAAACAATATTTGGAGAACAAGAAACGTACTTTTGTCTAATGATACTTCTGAGGCTAAATATGTCTGTCTAAACGTCGTCAGTCTAAAAACTATGTAAAATAAAATAAGGAAACACGTTTTAGAAAAGAGCAAGTTGCGAAACAAAAACTATAATCAATTTGTGGTTAATAGCGTAAGTTGTTCCTGAAAAAATGATGTCAATAGAAAATAATAATTAGATAAATATGGTAACATTTTACATAGAAATTTAATGGCTGATTTGATGCCAGTTGTTTTACAAACGAATCTTACTTAATTATTAAATGAAATATGACTATAATCAGAAGTATTTTAATGACGTAATTACGCTTTATATTTGAAAGGACATTCTCAGTCTCCTGAATAAAGTGGCTCAGAAGTGTGTTCGGACCGCAATACCAAAATAATTGGGCCATTCTAAAGTAAGCTGACAACTGCCTCACTTCACTTTGTAGAAACATCATTTCACAATTTCACCAAACAAGGCATTGAGAGTTATGAGATACAAAGAAATTCTCTGAATCTGTAGAGTTTTCATTTTGACAAATAATAATTAACGTAATAACAGAGAAATTATTATTTGGTTTGCTAATCACATACCACACATATTTTAAAGGTATAATTCAGAAATAAGATAATAGGAATCAATTTTGTACTTTGACGTTATTCTTGGCAAAGATTCAACTTTTTATCCCGTTCGGTTATCTCAGAACTGTTATCGACATATTTTCTCAGGTCTCCCTAATGATCTTACCTTCAGTGTACATTTCTTTATTTCTCTTCTTTCTTACGTTTGGCTCCATAAGTATCCTTCAATGTTTTAACCACCTTCAGTTGTGTTCGAATGTCGTCGCTTCCTTTTTGGTTCATCAAGGAGTACGTTACACATCTTAAAAGTATCATTTTGCGGCTGTATATTTCTCTTGTTTCCTCTTTTTCGAGTCCACACTTTCAGGTACAAATAGGAAGGTAGGATTTGTAAGTAATTTACACAATTTCAGGGGCCTGCTTTATGAATGTTAATGGTTTATTTCCATCTAACCCTGATGACGACTATCATCACAATGTATGTATTAGGAAGAATACGTTCTACATTATTCATATGAAAATATAGTTCATTTATTAACATGTAATTACTTTTCTACTTATTAGTATGTATCATGCTTTATAGATTGTATCTATTAACTAACTCTTGCCTTACATAATTTGCCAAAATAAACAAAACAATTATTTCTAAAAATTCCCTGGAATTGTTCCTCTTAATTCATGCGCTTCGTGTTAAGGTACATTTCTAACTTCACATTTGCCAAGTAGGCTTCCTTTTCACGTCGCAACAAACGTCTTTTCTCGCTCAAAGGCGAGGGGGAAATCTCGCTCAAGCGAACAAGGAAAACTGGATTCCTGTGCAGCTCTAGAAATGCGTAGCGCGCTCTTGTACATTATTCTTGAACTCCGGCGGAAACGAAGTTTACCGTTCGTGCACCAGTGTGCTTCCGCGGCGGCGGTGGTGGTGGTGGCGGTGGCGGAGGAAGAGGAGACGGCGGAAACGACGGCGACGGAGGAGGAGGAGAAGACGGCAGAGACGGAGGAGGAGGAAGAGGAGACGGCGGAGACGGAGGAAGAGGAGGAGGACACGGCGGAGACGGAGGAGATGGCGGAGACGGCGGAGACGGCGGAGACGGCGGAAACGGAGGAAGAGGAGGAGACGGCGGAGACGGAATTGGAGAAGACTGCGGACATGGAGGAGAAGGCGGAGGAGACGGCGGAGACGGAAGAGGAGGATACGGTGGAGACGGCGGAGGAGATGGCGGAGACGGCGGCGACGGAGACGGAGGAGGAGAAGGAGACGGAGGAGGAGGAGAAGGAGACGGGGGAGGAGGAGGGGGAAGAGACGGCGGAGCGGAGGCCGCTGTTTACGCGTCGAGAAACCCCTGCACTGAGAGGGCAGGAGCCGAGCGTGAGGATGCGTGGGAGCCGTCATAAGAGAGGAAAGCGCCACTGGCATGGAGGGGCTCTTTCTTTCTTGGTGCGTTTTGCAGAACGGACAGGCTTCTCCGTTGTCCAATAATAGTTATTTACCTGTATCGAAATGCGTATTTGGTCAACGACACGGCTCTTAGGCCCACTTTGATAACCAGTTCAGTACAATTATCTAAATATTACGACACGAATGTCATAGGTTTTATCCGATTTGTAAAAATTCGAATGTACTTTGGTTTTTGTTTAGATTTGACTTTCATCCCGCGAAAGGTAATAAAATAATGTTGGCTTAATAGTGAGCCATGGATTTTTTTAATGACTCTCATTATGATACTGATCTGTATTGTAAAGTTTGACTTTAGACATTTAAAATGAATACGTATGGGATCCAGTGGGGTTGAAGCAAAACAATGTTTAGTAGATATTTGTTTGCGTTACTTCATAACAAGTACATGAGATTTTGGTGCTGTGCATTACCCCTATCAAATGAATGTGTACACACAAATACTGCATCACACATTGTCACAATCCATAATCACATTTTGATAAAACGTTAGAAGTTGAGTTAAAACAATATTTGACATTATTTGCAACTGACCATGTCAACTCTAGAATTACAATATATTCAGTATGGAAATGTATTACTTTAATGGATTCCAAATATTGTAGATACTCATCAGTCGAAAATATTTCAGGATTTAGGCCTTCATCTCACCTCATTTTTTCTTCATGAAGTTTACCCTCTTTGCGTTTGTCAATATTCAATTAGCAACTAGGATTAATGACATTGAATTGCTCACATTACTCCGTAATTTTATTTTTGATGCGCTCAATCACTGAGTATGCTGCTCAAGGCTTAACAATGAAGTGCACATCAATGTTATAACCAGTTTGAAAAGTTTGTGAGTGATGTATGTACATATCCTTCAATACTACACCAACATACACAAACGCAGTTTGTGAAGTCCTCGAATTTGATGTAATCAATAACGTGAGAGGGATGTAATTGGGAGGGAGAAAAGCAGTTTTAAAACTTACGAAGTAGTATGTTTTGGTAAATTAATGGATGTCTAGATGATGAGCATCTGATGCATTTCAAATGACTGATTACACTGTTCTACAAGGGTTCTATTTCTGAGATAAAAGTTTCTGATTCATTATGAATTTGCAATGGTGAGTTCATATCTGAAATCAAAATGTCGCGTTCAGGGATAGTTTTTCACTAATTTTAACTTTTGTACCATGACAAAAGCATAATTTTTCGTAAATTGAGGGAAGGTTTGCAAATAACACTTGGCAACATTGACTCCTGTATTTATATCAGATGTTTTAGTATTCAAATGTTGGTACGCCTCTCTCGATTGTATACTTTCATAAACACTGCTTACCTCAAACCTAGCGTCACTGTCACTGTCAGGAAGCCTCAAGTGTAAGAACGTTTAAAGTAATTTTTTTGTTTTTCGCGGTGGTGACAAGTAAGTTAATAAGAAGGAAAGGTGTAAATAAGAACGTCTCTGTACAACATGAATTAAAGATTATTATGATATAATTTTGATTTTTCTAGAAAATGTCTCGTCGGCGCTCCTGTCAAGATATTCTCGACAACATTTGCTGTATCTGCGGAGAATCCACAATTGTAAGAAACCGGAATAGTATGTTGCGCATCTTTTTCTTGTAAATTAATTAATTGGTGGAAAGGAAAAGAAAATACCATGTTATTTGCTGTACCTATGGTATGGCGATAACCAAAAGACCATTTATCAAACTGTTATTCCTGTGTCACAAAAATTCGAGGCTTTAAAAACAGGAAGTCAAAGAAACAACATTGCTTACCCGGACCTACCTTATGCACCAAGGCAGTGCCACACACTAAAGTCTTCCGATTCCATTTTAGAAAATATTTTCAAATTAATTATATACAGTGACTATAAATGGAAGTTATGTAGCGATTTCAAAGTAATTGCATTGTTATTAGGCATGCAACAAGGCTACACAAAATATGCTTGTTTTCTTTGCGAGTGGGATAATCGCGA
>JAHLJT010004567.1:191020230-191065264 GCA_031308135.1 Acheta domesticus
ATTTTATTATTGTTTGTTAGTTTATTCTTACCTTCGAAAATTTCTTATTTTACACTGTTTCTTGGATTTAATGTAACTATTTTTGAAGTTTGTTTATTTTAGATAGAAATTCTCTCCCTTTGAACTCTGGGAGCCAGCACGAATTTTTTGTCTATTGTTGCAACTTTAATCAATAACATTCTTATTCACAGGACTTTGTCTTACACATTAAATTACAGATACTATTTCCAATGCAATTCATATCGTTGAAAAAAATTCATTATTAGTGAAATAATATCCCATAGGTTTTATAGATTGTCTTTCTTCTCTGCATAAAGAAAGTTTCCATTAATTGTAGACAATCAGGTGATAATATAATATATTTTATAAGACAAGGTGAAGTTTGTACATAAAACAGGGTGGACTTTGTACTTACTGTACTTTTGTAACATTTTAATTCTCACCCCCACGACTGCATTTTCGTACTTTACAAAAATTGCTGTCAATCATCAGCATTACTACAACCCCGTATCGTATGCCATGTGATTGTCCCAAAAGCACATACATGAAAGGCACCAATGAAAGTGTCTATGACCCAAGCAATAGCTACCACACACCTGGGCTACTAACAATTCATTTAGACTCTAGTACAACCGTAGTTTCAATTTCGTTACGTTTTCTCCGCGCGTAAAAAAAATCGACACATCAAAAAGAAAAGAAAAAAGAGACAATCGAAAGTCGGAGAAAAAAAAAATCAACGTTCCAAGCGCCGACCGGATGCGGTACTCGCGCGAACATAAGGCGCGCCCCGCGCAGCCAATGCGGACCGTTCCGGAGCGAATGAAGCCAATCGTCGAAGCAATCGAACCTCCGCTGGGCCCGCTAAGGCGCCCCCCAATCCTGTGGAACATCGGAAAAATGCCGGCTCGCGGACGGTCTGTAGCGTGGAAAATCAAAAAAGAGAGCGAAAAAAAACAGGGGCAGCATAAAAAAAATCGCAGGAAACCTGCAGTTTTCAGCCAGCTTTCCGCGCTTTTTGTGCGTGAATTTTGACAGCCCCGCCCGACAGACCTTTTGTCGAACGCCGCCGCCGCCGACCGTCGTCGCCGCCTCCGCCTGTGCATGCAAGTTGAATGGGCGTCTCGTGAAATATAAAGGAGTGGCTGAAAGCTTTTACGCCACGTGCGCGGGCGCCGAGCTGGCTTAATTATAAAAGCGGCAGTCCGCACGGGGGAGGGGGGCATGCCCGCCCAGGTGTACGCCTGCCTCGAGCCGCTCCGAATGCCCAGGCGACCCAGGAGGTCAGGGATGGAGTGATGCAGGAGGCAGTGGCTGCGACTGCGGTGGCGGCCAAAGCATTTTCCTTTTTGTGCTACCTTGCGTTTGAGGTAATAGTGCGAATTAATAGTGGAGTAGGGGGGTTTGTCGTGGAACCGAAATATGAGAAAAGTTCTTTGATCGTTGAATGTCAACGACCACATAGCTAGAGGTAGGTTGGAGTTAAATACTTATTCAAAGACTATTCCAACGACACGAAAACACAAATAGAGTATTAATGTTCTGTATTAAATACAAAGCTTTTCTTGATGAATTTTCTATTCAAGTTTTCCTCTGGCAATATGTATTGTCATTTGGATAGACTAATGCAACCAGGCTGGGAAGTTTGGCCATTTGGATGAAAATGAGTGATTACGATTCAGTTTTAAATTCTGATTACAGAGATATTTTATTTTTTCTATCACAGTTTTCACAAAATATATGAATTTAAATATTTCAATTACCAAGCACTATGTCGTACAGGGAGATACGTACAGGGCTGCAACCATTTGCGACTTTTGATTAAAAATAGGGTGATAATGAGGCAATTCTACATTCTTATTACAAATTTAGATTCAATTTTTTTCTATCTCCCACAGTTTTGACACTACAACTACTTAAATTTCAAATGATCGCAGCAACGTACTGCAATATTACATATTGATATATTCGTACTTGATTGATTGATATATTCGTACTTGATTGATTGATTGATATATTCGTACTTTTTGAAGATCATTTTGTGCTTGCTAGACCAAGTTTTGAATCAGTTGGTCGTTGTGTAAAATCTTGCAAAAACTGTTTATAAAAGGATATAAATGTCCATATAATTGGTGGACAAAGTAATTCAAAGAATGTCATGTTAATTCATAATATTCGAACTGATGCGGACTTTTCTGTGATGTATTATACTAAAACTCCTAAGAGAAAAAACATCTTGTTTTTGTTCGGCAAATGCATCACCCTTAATTCTGCCAAGGTATCATGATAAATTAGGGTCCCACGGTGTGTTTGTCACACATGTATTGCAGGTTTGAGAACACTGTATCAAGGAAAGCAGGAATATTTATCTGTTGGTTTTCCAATGGTGTAGAGAGAACAAATGAATCATGTAAACGAATGTTACTTTCGAATGGTTAGTGTGTACTGACATAACAGGAAATTAACTAAGACACAATAAATAAACTAATAAATAATTTATTCGAGTATCCCGTCAGCCTTTAAACACGTTCCGACCTTCATAAACCAAACCCACCACACGAACTACCAACTACACCATCCTCAGATTATTCAGATTGCTGGGGTAGTAAAATGGTCGCTATTTACTTCCCCAAAGAAGAGAGAAGACCACTATAGTTTAATAAAGAATAACTTAATGATTTTGTAGGTGATCTCGACCTCTCTAAGGAACTCGCGCAGGTACTAGTTTCACGGTTAATAAATATATGAGAGAAGAAGAATTCCTTTATTGCTTTAAGAAAGAGGATTCGCTTACATACTGCAACAACATTCAGGCTATACTTGCAAAATTTCAATTAAGAAATGTCAGCTATCAATGGAGGTTGTTTATAACTCTTGGAAACGCAAATTCAGATCTCTTGTCCTGCATAATGGAAGTCAATATGCCTCAGTATTAGAATCTCAGTCTGTTCATTTAAATGAAACGTATGAAAATATGGAAGCACAGTTAACAATTATTTATGAAGATCACCATCAGATTGCTTGCAGAGACTTGAAAATTATTGAAATATTGTTGAAATAACAACTGGGATTTACTACACGTATCCCCTGCTTTCTACGTGAACAGGCTAGCAGGGCTCGTGAACAGCTCTGGGTGAAAAGGTGTTGGTCAATAAGAACTACTTTGAATTCCAGAGATAAAATATCGTAAGAATAAGATTGGTTAATCGTGAAAATAGTGTCGTAAAAAGTAGCCTAAAATGATGCTCGGGAGAATATTCTACTTTTCAGTGAAAATCCCATCAAAATTTGTTGAAACGTTCGAGATTTTAGCGCAGACCAAGAGAGACAGAAATCTTTGAAAAAATTGAATATTTTTTCTGCAATGAAAATTACATGAACATACAAAAGACAGTTATTTTGAAATTACGTGAGAGACACTGCAATTTTATTAATACAGACTGTACGTATTTTACCGCCATTAACTAAATTTGCTTTGATGTTAATGTCTTGATTTGTCATGTTCATGATGTCTGTTTCTTTCAATTTAAATAAAGCTAGCCTCGCACATTTTGAAACTTTCAGTTCACACTTTGATATATTTTCCCGAAACGTCTGTTATTCTTCATATTTTGAGATCTTACATCTACAGAGCGAAATTACCTTCGTGTTCGAAAGTGAGAGTTGCGGATCAGATTTGATATCTCAACATTCTGACGTATAATTTCATCGCGCAAGGTTCGTTATATCAGACATGATCGCGACAATTTTCTTCAAAAGACTTGGACATTTACGGGAATCGGGTTGAAAAATCGAGATAATCACAAGTCAGAAGCAGAACAAGCGAATTCGACCCTGCTCTCTTTCTTCGACCGACCTCTTTTCCTTGTACCCAATCCAACCTTCACAGCAACAAACATGATCCTGATAGTGAGCCCATAGGAATTTGGAATACCTGACAGCTTTATCCGTATCATATATTTCCCCAACGAGTTACCACGAATGTCTTTAGGCACTACTACACGGATAAAACTGTTAGTTTCGAATTCCATCTGATACTGATTGTTTTCAAGATATAAAGTTGCCGTTGACCGTACCCTCGACATCACTGTGCAAAAAAACTGCACGCTGATACAGGAAGTTATTCTGTTGCAAGTGAATTGATTATTTTATGTTTAGGGCGAATAAATTACTCTGCACATTAGTCCCATATGTATCTTGCAAATTATGTTCTGGGAAGTGAAAGTGTTCCTTTCTCGTTACAACTTGAGATCCAGCAAGTACATACACGTCGGCTAGCTTTCCCCTTAACGCCGCAGCGGGGGACCGTCCCAACCAGGACAAGCCCGACGCTGCCGACTCGTCTCCCGTCATGTGTGGTTTTAAAGTGCATTCAAGTGCGTGCATGTAGTACGTGTGTGTGTAAGAGGAGAGAAGATAACAAGGACAAGAATGGAAAGTACGAGGATGAGAACAAAAATTATTTATGAGAGTACATTCATTGAGTTCAAAATTGATTAAGATTTATTTGTATATTTCCGCATGAATCTGATATTACCCATTGTCTCTGAACCCACACCTGCCACGCATGCTTAAGAACGTGCTTGAAATTCACATGAGTAACTTTTAACAAAATACTTGCACTCTTGTTTACTTCCTGTGGAGAACATATAAAACATATTTCAAAGAAGTAAACAGAATCTGAGAGTCACATTTTTTACTTCCGAAATATTATTATTGGTGCATTATTCTGCATGCTATTGGTAGAACGGAAAAATTCTGCCGCATTGAATTCGACTTCCTTTTTCTGAAATATTCAAGTTCGTAAATGTTTTAATTACAGTCAATAACATGTCTAGTTAGTATTTTTATCGCACGACTATAAAAAAGATACTACAAAGAAGAGACGTGTATTTCACCGTATTATTGACTCTATCAATTACTCTTGTGATAACAGTGCTTATATTCATCTTACCATGGCATGATAGTCCCAACACAGCAAGCGACTCGCTGTCGCTACCTCTTTAATATTTATTACTTCTCTCCTGTTGTATTGTAGACAGGCGACAGGTCCCTTTCCTGTCACAAAGGGTGTGGTACTACAAAAACGCGAGTCTAAATTAATTAATGATTAGGATGATGTTCGTCCGGGAACTTTCTTACAGCACAATCTGCGAAGGATCATCAACATCAGATAATCCAATATTTATTACCGCGAATTACCCCTGAAACATAACTACCGTCTTGTCGTTAATGAAAGTCGGAAATGAATGTAACACAACACTGGACTATTTATATAGTCGAAAAACAGTAAAACTGTATTGACGTATGGAAGAGAAGATCATCTGCACACGTCTTCTTGGGTTCCAGAATCCCTTCCCAACATTTTAACTATAAATAGTTGAAAGATGAATACAAGTTTTAATAATAATAATAATAATAATAATAATAATAATAATAATAATATTGAAAAAGCGTGAGATAAACAACATTTGAAAATCTAGACATTTTCGTTCCCGAGTTATAGAAAACTTATTTGCAATAGCAAACGAACTGCAGAAATGATTTTTCTGCATTGCTAACAAAATAGTAATTCACCCTCAGCTCTACTCCTACCACTACAAACAAAAAAGAGGTCAATAAAACGTGCACACGGTGAAGCTACATTTATTCCCAGAAGCAAAACAAGGTTCCACCTCAGCATTTGTTCAATGGATCAGGGAAACTGGACGAAAACCGAATCGAGGTGATCTATTAAGACTGTTCTGCAATTTTCTCAACAAATAGAGCTCCGATGTCAGAGGCAAACACCTCATATGTCACTCGTTTGTCCACTGGAAACTTTATTTTCTGACAACGTTGTCATGTTGCAGAGTTAAGGAAAATGTGCCTTCTGGAATTTCGGATACGTTGTCCAGTCGTCCAAGTAACGTCAAATTATTTTTAAACAGTTTTTCAGTTCATCTACAATTTGAGCGTGATCAAAATATAGCCCAACCAAGCGAAGTGTAGGACTGAAGAGAGACCGTGCATCTGAGAATTATTAATGGCGACAGTTGCGTCGCGTGTTAGCGCCGGGAGGTATAGTTTGGTGCATTCATGGTCCTGTTCCAAAGTAATAAACATGTTTGCATAACAAAGTGCGTAATGCTAATTAGTTTTTTTTCAGATAATTGTTCTTAGAAACATTACGTTAATTACATAAAGTGCTCTTAATAATTTGATCACTAATTAACGATTTGAAACATTAGATTACGTTGTATTTTTATGTGAGTCAGAAAATTAAAAAAGATATTCCTGGTTGTTTCTCATTAATTCGAATAACGTCATGTACTCGTGTTTTAGAATATGTGGTGCAGCATGACTGGAATATGCGGTTACTTTTAGTGACTCAAAATACTTCCACTCTTCATATATATTAAACAGCATTTATTAATATGATTATCGAATACGTCGTCATTTTCTTGTGACTTTAAATGCACTGTCAGGGGTATTGTTAAACACAAGATGGCATTACAAGAAGGCTATACATACAGACCCTTGGTCTAGATCAGTGATACGGTTTTCATTTGCACTGAGTATATAAATAGCTCTGTCTCATTCTTTCCAAAGCAAAACAAAGGGCAATACTGCCGTCATCGCCAGTCCTGCACACCACTTGTGCGGGTCATACGTGATTTTACGTATGCGTCAATATATCTTCAAATTTAAAGTACTAAAAACGGATTTGCGAACTTGCTTATATGCTCTCCTGGATGCGCCGTCGCGCCTCGTGCGATTAAGCAGTGTCATCTCTAGACACGCCTCTATTTACTAGAGACCGCACTGGATTACTCCATGCAATCCGCGCTTTGGCAACGTCGCACGATCCTTCGCCAACGCGGATTGCCATCGGCCTCTGACGCCGTTTTAAGTGCGGTGTTGCCACAGCGGGAATACGATCTCCGCGCGGCGCCGGTTGCGGCTCGACTCCTACGAGCGCCCGAGCTATCGAATTCCCCCATCCGCGAAACCGGTCGAAAGGTTTCGGGTTATCTCGTCACATTAACAAAGGGGAAGAGCGCTCCATGAGCGAGTGAACGACTGCGGTGACTCGCGTCGGCAGAGGGGGACGGAAGGGGAGAGGGGACGCGGTTGAGCGGTGGGCGGTATGAAGTTCGCAGCACAAGGACTCAATGATGCACCATCAAAGCGAATACCACCAGTCTAACGGACGCGCTTCGTTCTATCAGTGCGTGTTTTAGTACGTCGGGTTCTGCCCGATGTTATATTGAGTATGCGTACATTTCCAAACGTGTTTTGTCTTTTTCATTTTACAAAAGTTGGGTTTTCCACTTTTTTTAAACTATTAACTCTTCAAGAGCTCCAATTTCCGTAAAGAAATTTAAAAAAAACGGGAAGTGACGATGATGTTTCTTTGGTTTTAGGTACCAATCGATTCCTCCCCTGCTACTTCAACTAAATCTATTTCTTAAGAATTTCTACTTTCGAAATTTTAGAGTAAATATGTGATTTTTAACTAAATGAAATAATCTGGATTATTCTGTCTAATTCTACTTGATCTCCAACGTGTTCATACATTCATATGTCCTCACATTTCACCAAAACCTTCAATCCTCACTTCAGATAATGCGTTCGCCTTTCGTAACTGTGCGGGAGAGATGTGCGAGAGAAAGAAAGAGAGATGAAGGAATGGAAACTACGAGGGCGAGAAAGATGAAGAGAGAAAGGGAGGACAGGAATGGAATGAGAAATGAGAGGGGGGACAGAGAGGGAGAAAAGCAAGAAGACAGAGAATACGATGGTAGACTGCATTCAGTAGATGGTGATTGCATTCAAAAGAATGCAGACTTCTAGGCATAAGCTTCGCATTTCAAATGTGAAATTAGAGATATTATTTGCATATATTATACATGCCTTCGCACTATGTCCGAATACAATGTGATAATCGCCAACGTTTACTAGATTATAATGTATTCACCTTTCACCCATGATTTGTCCTACTTCTCTTCAGCGTGAACTAATGATATGAAATGCGTTAAATAATAACAAGCGATAGTGCAATGAAAGGAAATGAAAACTAGAGAACTCAGACAGCAGCCAGACAGAATGGCCATTATCCTACCACAAATGCCTTATGGATCCAATGGAATTTGTGCGTCGATACCTAACGACCAATACCAAAACACCATTGATCTCATCAGTCTACAACCGGAATTGATAAATCGTTAACATATTTTCTTCTACATTACAATTCAGATATCAAACACAAGAGTGAAATATAAAAACCCATCTTATTTGCTGTCTCACTACAGATACTTCCAGGGAAAACAAATATTTAATCGTAATAAATAACCCTGTGCAATTTACCGTCGTACCAAAACCACACAACAGCAAAAAAAGGTAGAGCACCCATGAACGAAATTGCAAGAGGGATGCTCTCAGCCCTGCACTACTGTTTACTCTTCGGACAGCGCAGGGGCGTTACAAGAGCTCGGTAGCCTCATTCACCTGGAGTAAACAGACGCCGGGCGGCCCTCGGGTGAGCCCTATCGAGGCAAAACTGGCTTTGCGACCCTCGTTATCCGCTCACCCACGGGTGAAGAGGGCAGGCGGGGCGCTCTGGCAAACGAGGAGGTTGGGCGCCAAAGAGCCGTCATTACACGTTGCTGTCGGTCGCTATGAGCCGGTGCATGTCATGAGATTGCACTGGGCGTTTATGCACGCAACACAAAATGCGCAATTTACTGAAAAAATATCGAAGGGATTGCTACATTACCGCTGCGAAATCTGTCTTGTACCGGATAGAGCGTGGGAATCAAATCAAATTTTTGGTAATAACGTATCCAATTTGTGATGAATAACGACATTTCAACGAAGGAAGTAGAATTTATACTCAAATGATTCCTAATATTTTTTAAAAGGTAATTTTTTTGCAAATAAGTTTCGGTTAATTTTTTAGTCTACGTGACAATTTTTGCTTAACATTTGAAATCCCTCAATTAGGGTTATTGTTATTTCAGCTATGAAAACTAAAACATAGCACTACTAGTTTTCATAGCCTAGTTATTTTTAGAATTTTAAATAACAATTATGAAAACTGTTGAGAATAAAAAATATTCCAAATTGAGTACTTATAATATTTTGAAATTTCTATTCATCATCCAGTTGGAAAGAACAGATCATCTACATCCGTTTTGATGAAAATGATATCTCAAACCATATTTTTAGCAGTACTTTCCTGAATTCGAGCAAACATATAAAAGAAAAAAATTGAGTCACTTTTCACTTTTCAAAACGTTCTAGGAAAGTTACGCCCAATAATGGAAACGTCCATTTTACATTTGCAGTTGGCGAGTTCTGACAGATAGATTGGGAACATTCATTTTATGGAGATATTTTGTTTATGTTTTAGGCGCTACAGTTGTTCACGGACAAAGAGACGGAGATACAAATAGAAGAAAACCCGCTTTTTCAGAATCAGAGTGTGTGTTTCCACCAAAATCTTCTCATCTACTTTTGCAGCTTCAAACAACTTTCTCCATCCTACACACAAGAGAAAATGAAACTTGAGTGCGAGCAAAAACAATACCATGCGTTCTAGCTCGCTCAATTCTTCGTCAATCAATCACGCTTTGGTGCGCCCGTAACTACTCTTCTGCCTGCATTCATACTTTGGTCCATGAGTTCCATTCGCATCATCTTACTTCACCATGTTTGCTCTGGTCCCGAACCAGCAGAAAGTATGCCGTGTGCCGTTTGCGCTGTAGTTAACGAACCTAATTTCGTGAAATGTAAAACTCTGCTGACATACAGCAAAGAAGATCTGTCGCATTTGCGCGTGACAATCAGTAATGGAGCCTCCTTTGATCTCGCCCACGCGCCAACCCACCTGCCGCGCCCGCGTCAGCGGCGGCGGGGAAGCGGAGCGGGGAAAAGCCGGAGTGAAGAGAGGAGACGGAAGTTTGAAATAGGCCAAGAGTAAAGAGAAATGGGGAAAAGAGGAGTTAGGGGAATAATAGGAAGGAAGAAAGAAAAGATGTGTGCAAGTGATAATGGTAGATTGACAGCGTGAACGCAAGTAAGGACGAATGTACTACTTATGATAGCACTCGCCAAAACAATCCAAGCTGTAAGTCAAGCCAAGCAAAGCTGGATGAAACACAGCATCTATATATTATGTTATGTGTTGTACCTTCCCTGGGTATCCGCACTTTCGTGTGTTGTGGAAGTGGAGTACACAGTAGTAACAGGAAAAGCCGGCACATCAATAATTTACCGACAATCAGGTTGTTTTAGAAAGGATTCGAAAGTCATTATTCTTACAATATCTTATCAGATCAATTCGAAAGTCAAGATTTTTATAAGATCTATTTTCATTTTAATAGAGAATAGTCTAGTAGTACGATTAAGCCTTTTCACTTAATTGCTTTTTTTCTCTTTGCATTTTTTATTTTAAATTTTCATATTATTATTGTTATTGTTATATTTGTGTTACTAATATTTTCTCGTTACGATAATGTACTGTTAACATCTAAGAATGGAGCTTCACATGAGAGCAAACAAGCGAGAGTCTTATGGGAGCAGAAGATTATTATTATTATTATTATTATTATTATTAGGAATTCGAAAACTGGGTAAAACAAAAAAAATAAAGTCGAATAGAGAAGGTGAAGGAAGTGATTGGTTTGTTAGAGAGAGGCAGAGTTGAACAATTCAAAGAGACGAAGTGCCACATCAACGTAAATGAGTGAAGTTTACACGAATGTCGGTGAGCGCGTGTACGAGCTGATTAATAAGCGAGTGATGAGTGAACGAGTAAGAGAGAGCGAGTGCATGAGTGAGAAAGCGAGTTAGAGAGAGCAAGTGAATGAGTGAGCGAGCGAGTAAATGTGTGAAAGTGTGAGTGAATGTGAAACGAAGAAAAAGAGTGTGTGAGTGCAGAAGAGAGAAAGAGAGTGAGAGCGACTGAGTGAGTGAGTGAGTGAGACTCTGTGAGAGTAACTGAGTGCGCGACAGTGAGCGAGACGGCTGGAGTGAACGATGCACAAGTGGCCGACATGGATATCTAATATCTACAGGTACGAGGGATGTTGCCTCGGCACGAAGGTTAAGAGACGTACGAGCATGGGGAAATGACTGGAGACTCCGAGCGCGCAAAGGGATGACGCAGAGAAGGAGGGGCGGTGGGAGAGACGGAAAGCGATTAGGGGGCGGGGCGGAACGACGTGGGCGGAGGAGGCTGCGAGCTTCCAGGAACACTCGCTCTGTCCGCGGCGCGCGGCTGCTCATCAAGGCGGGCGGTGGCGGATCAAAGGGGCGCAATTGCAGAGGGCGAGGGCGCAGCCACGGCGGCCGACACGCGTAGATCGCCTCATGAAGGCAGCCACAGCGGCGCAAAGGGGAACGAGAGGAAGTCTGCAGAAAAAATGTACAAGAATAATGAACGTACTGTAGATAATCATCTTGGGATATTTATAACACGTAGTGAATATTGGACGTTATAAAAAGAAACATAAGGAATTAAATGTGTATGTTCTGTGGCGTTATGGCCTCTGACGAAGGAATCGAACCCGTGGTCGCGTCATGGAAAGCGAGCACGTTGACCACTGAGCCATCCGTGAGGGCACGGAATTAAACACCTCCTTGAAATTGCAGGCTACATTACTTTCCAAAAACGCAAGGATACTTTTAGAACAATAGCATACGAAACGTAAGGAATTAAATGTGTATGTACTGTGGCGCAATAGCCTCTGACGAAGTCTGGGCCTACCAGCGGCGTTCCGGCCTTGTGGCCATTGGTTACGTGTGGTTAGCACATATTTTATTTTTATTTATTTATTTGGTCAAAAACCAGTAAAAACTGTATATGACGTATGTGGAAAGAGGTTATCTGCGCACATAGACATCCGTACGTCGCGTTCTGGTATTTTCAACATGAGAAGTGAGTTTTATCGTCGTCACACAGCAACTTATACTGGGAAATTGCAAGGAAAACGCACATTATAATCTTGCTCGACAAGGAGTCGAACTCGGAGTTGCGTCTTGGAAAGCAAACACGTTGACCAATGAGCTAGCTACCCGTAAGGGTAAGGAATTAAATACCTTGAAATTGCAGGCTGCATTACTTTCCAAAAAGGCAAGGATATTTGTAGAACAATAGCACTCGAATTAATTTGAAAAAAAAAGTATTACCTTACATAATCATACCATGAAGCTTCATCATGTGTAAAAATAACTCTGGGAAAGAACTGAGTTTGCGGGTAGGTGATTGACTGTCGGCCATGGACAAGGTGTCGTTGCGCTATCAAATGTGTTAACATATATTGCAAGGAGACATTAGGAGAGGTCAAGTTAAGGTTGGCAAGACACTATTTACAAGTCAAATAATTCTACAAACACGAAAATTTAATAAACATTCAGAAGTTCATCAGACAATTTTATACACTGTGAAGTATTTGTAAAAGGATTGAAATGTAGGAGTCCTTTGTAATGGGAAAAGAACTCACAATCAACATCTCATTTAAATGAACAATTTCTTACAACGCTCAGAAGGTTGCGTTTACAGTGATTCGAAGGTCTAATGATATTTCTAAGTATTGCTGATGAAGAATCTACTTTTTTAATACAAAACAAGAAAAAAAGCTCATTTATGATGGAATTGGCGTGCAGTGGATGGAAATGGGGTCAGCAGAGGCTTCAACTGGCCATGTGAAATTAACTACCACTAGGGGTGGCAATTGTGGCAGTAGAAGCCGCAGGGGCGAGGAGAAAGATAAGGAAAATGGTGAAAATTAAGAGTAGACAGAAGACGAGAATGAGGTAGAGGAGGACCAGGAGCAGGTCGTGGATGAATAGGACAAAAGAGGAAGACGAGGCGAAGTGGGAGCAGGAAGAGAAGGAAATAGATGGCAAAAATGAAGAGAAAAAGGAGGACGAGGTGACGAAGACAATATGTGGGGAGAAAGAGGATAATAAGGGGAAGAGAAGTTGGAGGAGGAGGAGAAAGAAGAGAGGGAGGAGGAAGAAGAAAAGGGGGAGGAAGAAGAAAAGGGGGAGGAAGAAGAGAGGGAGGAGAGAGAAGAGGGAGGAGAAAGTGGAGAGAGAGTGGAAAGAGGATAGAGACGAGAAAAAGGGGAAGAGGGAAAAGGGGAGGAGAAAAAGGAGAGAGGAAAATATGGCCTAAAAAGGGGAAAGTGAAAGAGGAGGGAAAGAAGAAAGAAAAGGTGCAGCAGAAAGAGGAAGGGGAGTAGGAAGAGGAATGGAAGAAGAAAAGAGGGAAGGATGACGAGGAAGGGAGGACAAAGAGAAGAGAAAGTGAAAGAGGAGAGGGGTGAGAAGCAGGACGAGGGGGAGGCTGAGTACGAGGATGAGGAGGAAAGATGATGGGAAACGGAAGAAGAAAGGGGCGGGGGTGGAGTCGGTTAAGAGCTTGAGCGACCTGAGCGGGGGCGGTGGCGCCGGAGCTGTCCTGCGCAAACAGCGCCGCGCGCCGCGAATTAGCACTTTTAAGCGCGTTAGGCCTCCGCGCCGCCGCTCTTTAATATACATCGCCAGCGGACGGCGGCCGAGGACGCGCCGGGCGCCCTCATTCACGTCCTCATTAGCAGAGGCCAATGGAATGCCTCAACTGCCACGGGCGCGCTCCCTACTCCGATCGTTCTCGGCGGTTGCTGCTGCGTTTGTTACGTATTCCGACGGAGGAAATATTCCATTCCCTTTGTTCTTACGAGAACAAGCTTGCTATACTCGAATGGAAACCAGATCTAATCCTCCGTTCGCCCAGTTAATTGTGGATCGGTGGATACATTGCTCTCCTTTCCAGTTCGTTGCATGTAGCTACATTGTGGTAATTCTGTCATTCACACTTTAGTTTTCAACAAATTCTGACTTGCTCGTTCTGTTCCGATATTATTGTCTTGTATACGTCACAAATACTTTTTCTGATGTTGTTATTTATTTACTTTATTTCCAATTTCTTACTTACTTTATTTTGATGTTTTGGATTTTGAGACACTTTCGCGTTGATAAGAGGATAATAAGGGGAAGAGAAGTTGGAGGAGGAGGAGAAAGAAGAGAGGGAGGGGGAAGAAGAAAAGGGGGAGGAAGAAGAGAGGGAGGAGAGAGACAGGAGACACTTTCGCGTTATAAAACATTGAACGAAATATTACCTCCGCCCCAATAATCTGCAGTTAGATATTTCTGTAACCCATTGTAATTCAACACTAGATAATTTTTCATTTGGTAAAAAGCAAAAATACCACTCTGTCTAGAATTAAAGGGCTTGGTAGGTGGATGTGGAGTGAGTTGCATCTCTGTGAGCTGGACATTTGGGGGTAAATGATAAATGTGCAAACGAATGGATTAAAATTATCGTGCTTCTTCTGTGAACGGCAATAAATCAATGACAAAATAAGTGGCAGGAGAATCGGGAGAGCCCCTACGAAAGGCAGCCGCCAATCATCTTCGTCCACCTCATGTTTCCCTTCAATCGAAAGGGATTTGGAGCACGCTCTCAAATAAAAGGTTAGCATTCTAATGTCCAAGCCTCCACAACGTTAATAGTTACATTTGAAAGCACTATCTTATCTAGTAAAGCAATTCTGCCAACAGGAAATCTGTGTCAAATTCCATCCGACTCATCAAATTACGATTGTACATCATATTGTATTCCTTAAGACTACGTAAATAAAACGTCGTATTATACTACATCATTCATATAGTATTGGAAAGCGTTCAAAATTCTTCATTTTCAATTTACATGAGAAATACTTTTGTTATCCTGAAATATTATCGCATTCATTTTTAAACGAAATGAAAACAATTTAGGTTGTAGTTATTGGAAATATTTTTGTTATTAATCGTGTATGCCGGTCACGAAATTGTTTTTTCTAATGACAATAACCAGATTATATTAACGAAAATTAAACGATGTGTGGATACGAGAAAAAAATGTTTGAGATTTGGAATTCACATACTAACTATAAAAATACAATTTCCATTGATGCAAACTCATTTTAAGAAAAAAATTGTTGGGTGTGCATTATCAAACGTGGTTCAAACATGCAATTATCACAGAGTAAATTTAAAACTCCTGCTCCATGACAAGAGAGAGGTTTGTTGATAAAGTTATTGCGTGTGAATGGCTTTTATCGAGTTGGGCATATCTCATCCTATCGGATCAATAAATTTATGTGACGATACATCGAGATAGAATGTATATTAATGATCGCTTGGTCAGAAACAGCCATTTATTTTGGATTTGAATGAAATGACAGATACATATTGTTCGCAAAATGTTCAAATATAGTTATCAGAATTCTCAATAAAAACATTCTTAAATAACATGGGTAGGATAAAAGACAACATAGAGTTCTTGTTTACATGACACCGAAATGTTTGCGGAACGAAGGACAGAGTTCAGATAGCAGAAGAAAATAAATGCTCGATGAACTGAACTGAATAAATGACTGTTTATCATTAAAATCTCGTGATTGAAATTATTTATGCTGAGCTATTTTTTGTAGAATTATAAAACTGACAGAGCTAGTTGCAATTGTCCAATAATTTGCATTATTTGTTGGAGTCATTAGTGTTTGTCACGGAATATACATAAGTCTCTGCGTCGAAAAAATATCTCGAAAACGCAATGTTTGAACCTTTCTTTGTTGAATAAAAGTATTTAATCAATTTAGTTTACAGAAAATATGTATAAAAAGTGTTGACGAACAAACGTGCTCATCCTTATCTGAAAAGATACAAATAAGAATGCTAATGTTGTGTTGCTTTTTACTTATCCTTAAAGGTATGCGTATAAAGTGTGACTAACTTTGTAGGCTTAAGAAACTAAACCCTGCTTTTCCCTTCAACAAAGCTGACCCCCCCGCCCTGCCTAGCATTCCACTCCTTTTCATGTGTAACTATGGTCTTGGGCGGGGGTGTCCCTACTCCCTCACCATTTCCTTGGTTATCGTCTAGACGCCGCTTTGATCCTTGGAAACTTAGCGACATGATGGTTAGTAATAGGACAAGGTAGGGTAGGGAATGAATGATGGAGCATACGAGTGGAATGCGTATTGGCCCCTGCCAACTATGGAATTAATTTCCTCTGAAACGGGAGTACCTCGACAAAACCAGCCACGATCCCCCTTTTCCAAAAATTCCACTTGGAACCGCTTGAGAACTGAACCCAGGCACCACTAATGGAAGGCGGACAGTCTCACTACTACGTCACGCGCCGCTCCCGGGTAGGTTAGGAATACATGCAATATATGTGTGTGATAAAATCGTATTCAACGTACTGCTGTGAAAAACATATCCCAGATTTCTTAAAACTTCGCAAAAATTATGCTTTCTGTAATAAAAATTGAAGTAACTCAGCAGTATTAGAAAATGTTTCAAATTTGTTGTCACGTCTCTCAGAACTTTAGTCTACGTACTTACTATCCAAAGAGAGGGTAGTGTTAGTACTTTCCTAGAAGAAAGATCCACTTTACCAAACACACTTGAATGTTCAGATGGCTTCCCACAACCAAATGGAAGCGTGAAGATTATCTTTTGACAATAAATTGTTTGAAACGTTTCTTTAAAAAAACAATAATATTTTATGTGTATTTGGTTCTCTTTCGATGTGAGTCCTCAGTAGAGAATAGTGGTGTCCAGTATTCAACTTCTCAATATTTTCTTTGCGCTCCCAAGTGTTGAACATAAATCGTTCATGCTCACTCTTGGCAACCAAATTACACAATTCACGTCCAATAGCTTTCCACACTTTAAACTTTACATTGATTATGGTAGCTTCATAAACAATGTACGGAAACTAGCCGCCCTTCAGCTCAGGCGACACAAGACAACCCAATCAACAATCGTATTGATTGGATTGATTGATTGCTTATTAGTGATTCGGGGCGAGTTAACTACTAAGCGGGGGGCATTAATCCCGTAAGTGTAGTAAGTGTTTTTGCTCGGGAGGTGGCGGTGGTCTTCCCCCGCTTGAATAGCAAAATCCGGCGCCGACCTACCGTCGGCTAGCTGGGTTTTCCCCAACCAAGTATATCTCACCCGGAACAAGCTTTAAGCTCCCGACCGATCGCCCGGCAAGAGTGGTAGTGTCGTGCATATTCATGTAAGTATGGATGGATGTAAGTAAGGGGTGAGGATAGGACAAAGAAAAGGAAGGAAAGATCGAGCACTGTTCTTGGCCCGTTTGTTAGGATACTGCTCCGGTCTTAGCCTGGTGATGATCAGAGAAACCACGCTGAGAGCAGCCAGCCGCTAGAATTCGCCTCAGACAGAATTCAATCTAGCTGACAAGTTAATGTCGAAATTCCTGCCGCAGTCGGGACACTAACCTAGGACCTCCCGGGCAGTGACATCAGTTGATGCCCTGAGCCATCTCTCCCAGTCATTCTTGCTGTAAAACAATCTTATATAAAAACAACTACATTGTTTCCTCGCTTCTAGCAACTACGGAACCTTGCAGAATATGTCGAAACGCTTTCGGCTCTGTAATTTAATAGAAAAAAGAAAAAAATACTATTACTATATAATTTATCAAATATATACATTACTATTTTAACATGTCTAACATAACATATATCTATTGACTTATCGTTACTGTTCTAAACCACTGAAAAAAATAAGAGAAAAAAATAGCTGCATCCAAGCACACAGTTGCACTTATTTTATTCTTAATACAATATAATATTTGCATATTAATGTTATATAATATTTGCAAATATTATATAACACTATAAATCCTAAGTATCCTCTAAAAGTGATTCTAGTATTCTACAAGAATAAGATAGAAACGATCTTAGTGATCTCGTAGATGAAAACTCGAAAATCATTGCTCCAAAGTAAGGAAAATCCACATCGTGTTATATTATCCATTAAACCAAACATTTCCGAGCAGTCAATTCAAATTGTACAATCTCCGTACTTCATACGCCGAGGGCGCGGCGGAGGGCGGCGAAGGGTGGCGGAGGGCGGCGGAGGGCGGCGGAGGGCAGCGGAGGGCGGCGGAGGGCGGCGGAGGGCGGCGGAGGGCGGCGGAGGGCGGCGGAGGGCGGCTGAGGGCGGCTGAGGGCGGCTGAGGGCGACGGAGTGCGTTGGCGAAGGGCGCGGCGGAGGGGATGCGGAGTGCGTTGGCGGCGGAGGGCGGCGGATGGTGGTGGAGGGCGGCGGAGGGCGGCGGACGGTGGTGGAGGGCGGCGGAGGGCGGCGGAGGGCGGCGGAGTGCGTTGGCGGCGGAGGGCGGAGGAGGGCGGCGGAGGGCGGCGGAGGGCGGCGGAGTGCGTTGGCGAAGGGCGCGGCGGAGGGCGGCGGAGTGCGTTGGCGGCGGAGGGCGGCCACCCTGGTGGAGGCCACCACCCTGGTGGAGGGCGGCAGAGTGCATTGGCGAAGGGCGCAGCGGAGAGCGGCGGAGTGCGTTGGCGGCGGAGGGCGGCGGAGGGTGGTGGAGGGCGGCGGAGGGTGGTGGAGGGCGGCGGAGGGCGGCGGGGGGCGGCGGTGGGCGGCGGAGGGCGGCGGAGGGCGGCGGAGGGCGGAGGAGGGCGGCGGAGGGCGGCGGAGGGCGGCGGAGTGCGTTGGCGAAGGGCGCGGCGGAGGGCGGCGGAGTGCGTTGGCGGCGGAGGGCGGCCACCCTGGTGGAGGCCACCACCCTGGTGGAGGGCGGCAGAGTGCATTGGCGAAGGGCGCAGCGGAGGGCGGCGGAGTGCGTTGGCGGCGGAGGGCGGAGGAGGGCGGCGGAGGGCGGCGGAGGGCGGCGGAGTGCGTTGGCGAAGGGCGCGGCGGAGGGCGGCGGAGTGCGTTGGCGGCGGAGGGCGGCCACCCTGGTGGAGGCCACCACCCTGGTGGAGGGCGGCAGAGTGCATTGGCGAAGGGCGCAGCGGAGAGCGGCGGAGTGCGTTGGCGGCGGAGGGCGGCGGAGGGCGGCGGAGGGCGGCTGAGGGCGGCAGAGTGCGTTGGCGAAGGGCGCAGCGGAGGGCGGCGGAGTGCGTTGGCGGCGGAGGGCGGCCACCCTGGTGGAGGCCACCACCCTGGTGGAGGGCGGCAGAGTGCATTGGCGAAGGGCGCAGCGGAGAGCGGCGGAGTGCGTTGGCGGCGGAGGGCGGCGGAGGGTGGTGGAGGGCGGCGGAGGGTGGTGGAGGGCGGCGGAGGGCGGCGGGGGGCGGCGGTGGGCGGCGGAGGGCGGCGGAGGGCGGCGGAGGGCGGAGGAGGGCGGCGGAGGGCGGCGGAGGGCGGCGGAGTGCGTTGGCGAAGGGCGCGGCGGAGGGCGGCGGAGTGCGTTGGCGGCGGAGGGCGGCCACCCTGGTGGAGGCCACCACCCTGGTGGAGGGCGGCAGAGTGCATTGGCGAAGGGCGCAGCGGAGAGCGGCGGAGTGCGTTGGCGGCGGAGGGCGGCGGAGGGCGGCGGAGGGCGGCGGAGGGCGGCGGAGGGCGGCGGAGGGCGGCGGAGGGCGGCGGAGGGCGGCTGAGGGCGGCAGAGTGCGTTGGCGAAGGGCGCAGCGGAGGGCGGCGGAGTGCGTTGGCGGCGGAGGGCGGCCACCCTGGTGGAGGGCGGCAGAGTGCATTGGCGAAGGGCGCAGCGGAGGGCGGCGGAGTGCGTTGGCGGCGGAGGGCGGAGGAGGGCGGCGGAGGGCGGCGGAGGGCGGCGGAGTGCGTTGGCGAAGGGCGCGGCGGAGGGCGGCGGAGTGCGTTGGCGGCGGAGGGCGGCCACCCTGGTGGAGGCCACCACCCTGGTGGAGGGCGGCAGAGTGCATTGGCGAAGGGCGCAGCGGAGAGCGGCGGAGTGCGTTGGCGGCGGAGGGCGGCGGAGGGTGGTGGAGGGCGGCGGAGGGTGGTGGAGGGCGGCGGAGGGCGGCGGGGGGCGGCGGTGGGCGGCGGAGGGCGGCGGAGGGCGGCGGAGGGCGGCGGAGGGCGGCTGAGGGCGACGGAGTGCGTTGGCGGCGGAGGGCGGCGGAGGGTGGTGGAGGGCGGCGGAGGGTGGTGAAGGGCGGCGGAGGGCGGCGGAGGGCAGCGGAGGGCGGCGGAGGGCGGCGGAGGGCGGCGGAGGGCGGCTGAGGGCGACGGAGTGCGTTGGCGAAGGGCGCGGCGGGGGTCGGCGGAGTGCGTTGGCGGCGGAGGCCGGCCACCCTGGTGGAGGCCACCACCCTGGTGGAGGGCGGCGGAGTGCGTTGGTGAAGGGTTAAGCGGAGGGCGGCGGAGTGCGTTGGCGAATGGCGCGGCGGTGGGCGGCGGTGGGCGGCGGTGGGCGGCGGAGGGCGGCGGAGGGCGGCGGAGGGTGGCGGAGGGCGGTGGTGGGCGGTGGAGGGCGGTGGAGGGTGCGGCGGAGGGCGGCGGAGGGTGGGAAGGCGGGCAAGGCGGGGCGGAGGGTACGTGCTGCGTGCGTACAAATCAATTTCCCCGCACGGGACTGCGCGTGTGCCGCAGCCCTTCCTCCCGCTCTACTTCGCCTTGGTCGTTCGCTCCGCCCTTCTCCCTTCGCTCGACCCTCTGCGCCCCGCGCCGCCCTGTCGACCTCTTGATTCCGAGGTGGTTTTGAATACGTTACTACCGTGATCCGTCGGTTCCCGTAGTGTTGTGGTAACGGGTGTAGCCGTAAGCTGTATTGTCTTCGGATTCGGAGCACACCTTGGGTATTAATGAAGTTCTTTCGGGATGTGACACAGTGGGGAGTTATCTTTTACCTAGTAGCAACCCAACTATATTCCTTTCTACTCTCTCTTCCTTCCAGAAAATGTGTGCGATGTTGGGTGTGATTTCCTGTTTGCCAGGATTAAGCTCTTTAAGGGGAATATGCGTAGATGGGCAGTTCCACCTGACCGCCTTTAAAACTCTCTATCGGTAACAAGGTTCAAGCGCCACCATGGGATTACGGTCTACCAGCGGCCGGAGACACTTCATATACACAATCGGCTTTATGTACACTAGTAGTGTAAAGGAGCTAAGAATGGAATTGAGGTTCAAGGATTTAAAAGGCAATGGCACGATATAACTGTCAGAGTAGAAACCATCAACTGATAAGATAAAATAGGGTTTAAAGTTGAAAATGTTTGATGATGGTGATGTTTATTATTATTATTATTATTATTATTATTATTAATATTACTATTATTATACTTCCAAGATCCGTTGGAAATTTTGCACTTCATATATTAGCAATGTCAAGCGAATTGTGAAACTTCCTTGCACTGTTGAAACAATGAAATATTTCATCGCAGTTGATTATCTTGCCAGACAAGGGCAGTGGTGAAAGCAGGGTTCGAAACACACACTTAAAATACGACTCAGAAAAACTAAATTACGTTTGATGTTTTAATCCTTATTAACAATTTTACTACTGCTTTTACTGAGCACTTTTGTTCACTGATCTTTTTTTTTCTTCAAAATATTGTATGTTCTGTAAAGAATACGCTATTGTTGTTTTCTAGTGCGTCTGAAGAGATAGAGAAAGACATTTTACTTCACATTTAAGAAATATTGCCAAACGCTTCTCACATGTTTGAAAACAAAATTATAGTCAGTGAATTGAAAATGACAACAGTCTAAGAGGAAAGAGAAAATTGAAGTTTTAAACTTGTCAATAAAATGAGAAAGTTATACCAATATTTCAGTTTCAGACTTACTAGATAATAGGTTAGTAATGAGACGCCGCGGAGTTCAGACCTTACAGATATGCTAATATTTGTGCTTCATCAGTTTTAATGCCAAGTTGCTAATTAGTAGTTTCTAAAATCATTGTCAATTATGAAAATCAGCAAACAAGTTATTGTTGACATATTAACAATGAACAGATTGTAAAAATCTAAACATTAAAAAACTGCACAATTCCTTCCTTTCACAAAACTTTTTCTCTTCAAAATATTGTATATTCTGTAAAGAATACGCTATTGTTGGTTTTGAATGCGTTTGAAGAGATAGGAAAAGACGATTTTACAAGAGAAATAATCGAGTTCAGTGATTGGAGGAGAATTCCTCCAGCCGGCCGCTCTGATCGGCAGTTTTCTGTAGTTTCTCCGATCAACACCAGGCGAATGCAGGAGCAGTACCCCAACAAACGGGCCAAGAACTGTGCGTGATCTTTTCTTCCTTATCCTTGCCCTATCCTCACCCCTTACTTACAGAACTGCAATTACACTACCACTAATACCGGGAGACCGGTGGGGAGCTTAGAGCTTGTCTCGGCCGAGGGGTGACCCGTTGGTGGGAGATTCTTTGTTGGGGAAAACCCCGCCACCCGACGTTAGGTCTGCGCCAGATCTCACCATCCAGCGAGGGATGATAAATGTCACCTACCGAGGAGAAAACATGCACTACACTTACTGAAATAATGAACTTAGCCGTCGAGGCGCCCGGAATCGCTAATCAATCATTCAAACAATACAAGGAAAATAACACGTTCGATTTACCGAATCAGTGGATGTTTGGGGAGACCGCAAGAGACGGTTGATCAGAAGCTGCGTTACTGGGATTGGCAGCAAGGGAGCGCTTTTGCATCCCCAGAGGAAAGTGAGAATAATGAGAAATGACAAGCGAAATGACACTGATCAACGAAGATGCGATAATGAAATTAGGTAGGTTTTGGAAAATTGAGAACACATTAGAACCTGCCGTGAGATTTTTTTCTAATCGAGTTTCGTATGAAGTAATCGATAGTCAAATCCCAGTGTAAGGAGGGCTGAGATCTGACCTTGGATCGCCATCCAGAGGACTATAAATGCCGGACAAAACCGTCATTTCTCGATTACAAATCCAAAAATGTTTCTCGAATTTCCTGACACAATGTATAGGGTTCAGAGGAACCCTCAGACTCATTTTCAAAGTTCTCCCAAATCATAATGGCTTCTCATCGATAACAAGTGGTTGAAAAGAGAAGAATTGTCATCGAAGTAACTATTACGTGGTGAACAGGAAAACGGAGGTAAGTTTAAAAAACGAGAAATGAATTTCGTACACTGTTATATAGACGTTGGTTATTTGTCTGAACTAAGATTAAAGTATGATAAACAGAGATTCACATATTAATAAATTATTAATTTACAATATTCATTCAAATTGACGCTGACATTGCAAAATATGTGTATTAAGATTTACATTCTTCACCTACCATTTAAAGTAAACTTTAAATGAAAATTTCCTTTCCCTGTTCAAGTCAAGATTAGTGACCGTAGAGCCTTTTTCCACACGTGTGAATTGCATAACCCAGTGTTAATCACTCTGTGTAAAATTCACCCTACCTGTTTCTCAACAAATATGCAGATCTCTTACTGATTTGCTCGTATCTCGATAATGGTACTTTTAATTTTCCTGCGTGAATATATCCACAGATGAAATTTATTTGTCCTACAATTATGTTGTTACCTAAAAATGATGGCGCCAGGCGTGTTTACATCTCTATTGGTTGTACCGTAATACACGACATGGAATTTCGGTTTCCTGGCTTGCATTTTTAATGTTATCTTCATACTAACACCAACTGATACATCAAGTGATAATAACCACCGTCGCAATTTAATACTGCTGGGTTAGACATTAACTTCAATTTTTATTTCCAAAAGTAAACTTGCAACAAATATATAACTCAAGTTGCCAGATAATTTGCAGAAATAACAAGGCAAATATCAGATAGAAAAGGGAGATGAAAATGTAGTGGGAGCTCTTGTTTCGTTTCCACTAAACACTAATTTATTGCAATTTTATAAGACAGTATTTGGTTTATTGTTTTTGGATAGTGTGCGTGCAAATATTTGGAAAATCATTTCATGCGGTTTGGTTTTGCAACATTTTAGCTGGTGCAGGCCCGAGTTATACATAGTTTTGAATAACGTATTTTTAAAGTTTATCAAATTCGGAACCTTTTGATACCCTCATGGGGAAAAATATTAATAAGAAATTGAGACAGTTTAGTATTCAAAGGAAACATAGGCAATACGAATTTGTAAGGAATCTATGAATTTCTAGCCATGTTTTGCCATTTTAATATCAGTAAATATAACAGTCGGCTGAAAGTAATACTGTATTATTTAGTTACTTGTATTAAATTAAAAGAATTACATTCGCAGGAAATCAATAAAAAATAAAGCTATTTTCAGAACAAGGGATTTGCAGGCGTTGTCAATACTCGAAATGCAAAAAATGTCCAATGATAAGGAGCTGATTTTGTACCGAAAAATGTTCACAGCCCTTTTTTACTAAAAAAGTCCTATACTATTTACATTAACGGTTTAAGTGTAATGAAGTCTTTAATTCAAAGCAAAAAAATTTATGATATTCTTCCTTTCTTGTTCAGAACCTTTCCCTCTAAAATATAGGCGAATTTATTGTATCAGCAAAGCTCAATGGAAATCTCTCGCTACCAGCAGACGTAGGTGTTTGCAGAAGAGAGGCTGTGACTTCGAGAACTAATAAAACCGATTTTCGCAAATTTTTTACTTTCAAAATGTAAATAAAGTGAGGCAAAATACGAAATTAAAGAGAAAACATTGATCACTTCTTTACAAACATACTGTCATGGTCTTCGTGGAATCCAGGATGCAAGGGCTGATACCACGCTGGTTTTTACCTAAACCTGCGTGGACGCCTCCCAGGTTTTCGACTTCCTTCCAGGAAATCGCGCTTGCGAGACAGGAAAATCGGCCGAAATCAGCGGAGTCGAAGAATTTGCCCGTCCTCTTTGGTATAAAATTGTTCGGACTTTCCAATTTCGCGAGCGCGCTGCTCCGAACATAATTGATCCTCGTGGCGGCAAATTACGCAGTCAATACAGCAAGGCGTTCGTTTCTCGATGTGACTTTGGTACGCTTATTAAAGACACGTTAATTATGAGAAAATTACAAACGAGCGATTTGGGAGGTAAATCTTTCGAAAAGGTCAATTTTCGTTCAATATCTTAACTTAGCAGTGGGACGTGCTGGCCAACTCAAATATTTAAAGAAGCCCAATTCTTTGCCCGAAATTGAAATTTCTGTTCTGTTCACCGCAAAAATAATCTGAAGGGCTAATTGCTAAATTAGGCCCTATAAAGTCTTCTCTTTTATGAGAGCTTGTTCAACGCACTTGACTCTTGCGTGGCCTTTCGACGTTCTCTTTGCTGAAGACGCAATTTGGGTGTTGACATGGAGGCTAGAATAACAGACGCGCCTCGCGAAAGAAAATATTTTCGACAAGCAAGAGGATGAAAGAGACTCGCTTCCAGATCGTCTCTCTTTCCGTCTGCACGTAAAATATTCGTTAACTCAATCGTTAATATTTATTATATTTATTCTGTGAAAGTGAGAAATGAATATTGAAGCGATGAAAAAACATAGCATGGAGTAATCGTAAACAAGCAGATGAGTGATTTAAAATGACGCTACTAAATAGAGCTATCTGCAAACGATTACAATAATGCCACATGTATTACCCCTAACCAACTGGCAAACAAATAACTTGCAACTTTAAAATAATGTATTTCGAGCATTATATTTATGGATTCTAGGAGAATATGTAGAATATCAATAAAAAGTGATCTCAAGCTAAACTTATGTAAAATAAAATTCATACTTACCTTCTCGGAACATTCGAAAAAGAAAAAAAAAAAACATAATTAACTATCTTCGAATTTCTCAATAAATTGGAACTTTGAATTTTTTTGTTGAAACAACGGGTATCAAAAATGCAATCTTAATGTCATCTTTGCAAAAAAAAATCGACGAGTTTTCATCGACGACATTTCATCAAGTTTTTTTCTTTCAAATTATTAGAAGATGACTCGATTCTTCTATTGTCTAATTTATTAGACTCTTCTATTGTCTAATTTATTAGATTCTTCTATTGTCTAATTTATTAGATTCTTCTATTGTCTAATTTATTAGATTCTTCTATTGTATAATTTATTAGATTCTTCTATTGTCCAATTTATTAAATTCTTTACAAAACGCCTACACATCATGTGTCTATTTTATCCTAACCTCAAACATTTCCACGAAACTCACGTGGACAGTAACTTCACGCACGTTTGTAACCGAGGCTGATGTAAACAGAATTTCAAAACACGTCAAGCACATGCTAGTACATATGATTGAGTAGAGCAAATACAATTGAATCAGTCCACTCATTTCTCATGTAAGCGAATGATTTCGGATGTAAAAATCATCCAGTAGCAATGGATATTCATCAGGTCAATCTGCACATTCACGCTCAAAATAATTCACTCGCTTGATGAGATGTTTCCAATCACAAGCAGTCATCTGTTTTCAGAACAATATCTATATAGGCTAAACTAATATAGCTAACAAAAATTACACCGCAAAAAAACACACTTGAACATTTCTCAAAGCATGAGAGTCAATATATTTTCGATAACCACAGTTGACACTGCATTCTAAAGAGAACAGAATGTCAAATCACGTGTAATGCACATGCTGCGTGTAATGAGCAAGAACAAACCCAATCGTCTCATTCTCGCTCATCTCTCGTACAAGCAGATCAGCTCGGACGCAAAAATCATGCCAGTAGCGATTCGATATTCATCAGCGCAATCTGCATATTCACGCTGGAAATAATTCACTCGTTTGAATGGAGCAGCTTCCAATAATAGCGGTGGCGCCATCTCTTTCCCGCGCGAAACCGTTGGATCGGCAGGGGGCGGCGGGGGCGGGTCGGTGAGGGGCGGCGGGGGCGGTGAGGGTAGCGGGATCGGCGGGGGCGGGACGGTGAGAGCGCGAGGGTAGCGAGGTCGGCGGGGCTGGGGCGGCGGGGGCTGGGGCGGCGGGGCTGGGGCGGCGGGCTGGGGCGGCGGGGCTGGGGCGGGCGGGGCTGGGGCGGCGGGGCTGGGGCGGCGGGGCTGGGGCGGCGGGGCTGGGGCGGCGGGGCTGGGGCGCGGGGCTGGGGCGGCGGGGCTGGGGGCGGCGGGGCTGGGGCGGCGGGGCTGGGGCGGCGGGGCTGGGGCGGCGGGGCTGGGGCGGCGGGGCTGGGGCGGCGGGGCTGGGGCGGCGGGGCTGGGGCGGCGGGGCTGGGGCGGGCGGGGGGCGGCGGGGGGGGCGGGGGCGGGGGCGGCGGGGGGCGGCGGGGGGGCGGCGGGGGCGGCGGGGCGGCGGGGGCGGCGGGGGGCGGCGGGGGCGGCGGGGGCGGCGAGGGCGGCGGGGCGGCGGGGCGGCGGGGCGGCGGGGCGGCGGGTGTGCGTTTATTGGCATCGCGTGCGTCGTATCAAAGGTCGCGACCGGGAAACCTCGCGAAATGCGATGCGATGCTATGCGAAGCGCCGTCGCTGGTTTGCTGGTAATATCTCCACAAGATGACGCAGTCGTGCTATGTACCCGAGGCTCCGGAACCTTAGCCAACGGTTGAGGAAGAAAAGTGATGCGATTAAACGAGGTGCTGAGTTGCGAGTTCGCAACTGAACAGTGCGAAAATAATACATTACGAAACGATGATGTAATGATGGGTATTAATACACGAGTGTGATATTACTATATGAGCGAGGAACGAGCGAGTATCGTAAACTTTACACGAGTGTATTAATATCCATTACATCGAGTTTCATACGGTACTTTTTCTTCGACAATTATAAGTTAAACTTTTACATTGAATCTTTTCGTGGCCGTTGATATAAAGGATTTACCCAAGGCCACCTAGTGGGCGCTCCCTAACCCTACTCCTCGCAAGCTTCCGCAGGTGGCTCTGGCCACCCATCCGCCTGTGAGAGAGTACTGCGCTAGTCAAATAGGATCAAAATTACGATCCAATATTTTAAATAATATTCCACGGAAAATTACTGATAATAAAATAAATTAAAACTGATAAGCATAATATAACATCAAATGCAATTTTAATATACACAATAGAACGAAACATTTACTAGAACGGTTCCCAATGATTAATTAAGTGTCAATTCTTGGTTTGTAAACGTCTCTGTGATTGGTCAAGAACCTGTATCATAATGAAAACGTATCGAAATGAATATCATTTGGCAACTGTTTGCAGCCATCACGTGACAGCATTATACAATGGGAGTAGAAAAAGTATTATTCTCAACGATAGATTTGAATTGGTTTTTTTACGTGTAGTGACGTAGCGTGCCCACCAGTTAGTAATCTGGTTGGCATACTGCACTACCTGCCCAATGATAAGGAACCGAGGGAAAAACGAGGTGTTTCCCCAGGTAGGGGATGTCATGGATACCCAAAACTGTGAACACTCAATTCCGGTGTTGGAGGAATGGTGAGGTAAGTACGAAAATCGTCGGCAGTTAATCGGTATACCCGGAACCTCAGTGATATCACGCGGAGAATGAAGGGGATTATCTTCGCATTTTGCGGACAAGAACGATGCGCATCTCTACCTTAGTGTGTGTAAGTGTAGAAGGCGTTGACTGAGCACATGAGCTTCAATTAATGGCGCCTTCTTTTAACGTGGCGAGACTCGGACCATCAAGCCTACTCTTCCGCGTGATCACGCAAACTTGGTTCCGTGACTTTCACCTTATAATGGTGAAAGAAGGTATCACTCGGACGACAAAACAAACAATTTTAATTTAGCTAAGAGGCTTCATTTAGGATTGTTTGTAGCAAAATGTCGATTTGTTGTACTTGGCTACCTCTGGGGATAGATGGAAATTCCCATATTGAGAAGCAGTTATCTACGACCAGTACGTTTTATTTAAATTCATGGGAATGTGTGTTGAGCCCTTTTCGTTCTGAACTATTACGCGACGCGTTCGCGCGACCGACCAGATGTTCCCGATCACGCGTTGCGGTCTGCCGCAGGGCTGAGTTTTCTCGGAAAGCACGTTCGCAATGAGGGGACGTCAATGGATTCCGCGGTGTGGAACACGGGATCCGCACGCTCTGTTTGGTTGTTTTCTGTATTTAAAATGGGTTTATGAGTTAGTACGAACGTGTTCAATAAAGGGCGGTGAATGGTTTTGAAAATGTTAATTCTTGATATGAAAAGTCTAGAATCCTGTCCGACTGGTATGTGTGTTAGCACGCTGGTTTTCAGAACCCGAGTTCCTGGGCTCATTTTCAGCTGAAGGCGGTGGATATTTGAAGGGCGGAGATTTTTTAGTGTGCCGTGTCACACGGCCCATAAAAGAAACCTGGTTAAATACTGGGTAAAATTAATCTTGCTAGTGTTTCCGTCAGATCAATATAATAAAATATGTATCATATGATATATTTTATATACCTCAGTATCTAAGTAATCAGATCCCAAAGCCGCTCATCGAGGGAGAGATCAACGATTAGAATGACTCAGGCCGTGATGTTGACCTCTGGTGATGAACCTGTGAATCCAAAAATAAATGGTATCGTTGGGCATCCATGTTGTACCATATTCAAAATTGCGCGATACAGTCAATGTCGGGGATGAGCCATAAACAAATATCCACAGTCCTGGCTTTAGATGACAATATATTTTACTTTATATACATACGTATATACTTGTAGTATATACAATAATATAGATGAAAAGAGATCGTTATGTACGACCGAGGCGAAAAGTGGCATTTTTTGACCCCAAAAAATCGCTTTGTCGCTCCACGATAACGTAGATGATTGTTATCCTGTTCCTATATGTAATAAATTACTTTCTAACATAGACTCCACCTATTATGGTACCTTAATATCTAAAAAGCGTTTTTTAGTCCGCCCGTCCGTGTATAAACAACTCTAACGCCTAAACCATTCGTAGGAGTTTTTCCAAAATGAATATTCTTCGACCAATCTGACCCGACTTGAAATATTTCAATTTTGGAAAGAATTCTTTGAATTTGGGAATGATTTACGAGAGACTCTATTTTTCTAAAAATTAGCTCCATGTCTGCTTTCTCGCGCTTAAGAAGAAACTTCTTAAGAAGACAAAGTTACGTAATGCTGCTGCAAAAAGCGACGAATTTTCGACGGAAAAACGTATTACAAGGCCTGGTAAAGAAAAAGTGGATAAATCCAGATGCGAAAGTTAGAAAAACAAAATTCTTGTTTGTTTTTGTGTAGCCAAAATCCATGTTCTTTGGGTCCTTGAAACCGAAATATCGATTGACGGCAAAATGTCCGTCCGTCTGTGAACAACGCTAGCGGCTAATTCGTTCAGCCAATTTTCTCCAAAACTGATATTCTCCAATCAAACTATCTAAAGTTGTGGCTCCTGGAATTTGAAACCGATATTTTAATGTTGGGGGATACTTCACATGAAGCCCCTGGATCATTTTCCATATTTTCAAAAAAAATGGCGCCATCGATTTTAATGATTTTTTCTTTGTTGGATAGAGGGGAGAACGTTTAAGAGAGTGGCGTAGGTCTCATGTTTGTTAAAACCCCTGATTTTCCGAAAATTGAAAAAAATCGGAATTTTTTCGGCGTCTTCCTACAACTACAATTATGAAGTACATTTTTTCTTAATGTAATATGTTCATCAAAAACATATCTTTAAATAAAGTTATGTTCAATTTTTCGAAAAATATGAGTATTTTTTGAGTAGTTGGACGTAAAACTTAGTCGTCCTCTGAAAAACCTGCGCTTTCGTAATTTTAGAGGTGTTTTGAGGCAGTTGGATGCTACGAAGTCAGAATGTGTATATAGTTTCATATTTCTTTGTTCGTTTCTTACACTGGAGCTTTTGTTATACGTTTACAAATTAATCTTTTAGAAATTATTTTACACCTATTTAAACAGTCGCCCGCTGCCAATTTACGCAGTTGGATATTCCGTGAGATAGAATTTGTGTATTATTTCATTTTATTATTATTATTTTTATTATTTATTATATTTGTATTATATTTCTATTACTTCATTTCAAATTGCTTCCTTTAATTGTGTTACATGTGAAAACGAATAGATGAGCGGTCATTTTTGGTTGTTGTAACCCATTGTTATAACGCCGCACTGATAACAGAAGGCATAATGATGGTTGCTTTTCGTTTGCAGTGATATAAACTAATTCTTTAATATATTTGTAGAATGTTACAATACCATACTGTTTAATAATTACTATTATATATTTTTCGACCTATTTGCATTTGTTTCCCCACGCTATCAGTATCGTATAATTTATTAACGTTTAATTATTTTAGTTTCTCGCATACTGCTTATGATTGCACCTAATACTCAACGATTTCCAATGCGTTTACAAAAATTATGACCGAGATATGTTAAATTCGGAGAGACATTGTGGTAAAAATTGTATTAGATAACCATTACTAATGTCGAGAAAGTACGTGCTGTTTTGGCACCACTAGTTTTTCTTAAATTTCTTGTAGTAATAGAGTAAAATACATCAATAAAGATATGGCATAGGTACGATTTCCAGTGTTCAAATTTTTTTCTATAAAATGTTTGCTAGAATAGAGCAAAGCACGTTCGTAAATATTATGCAGGGCTACTAAACATTGCGAAATTTCGAAAATTAAAAATGCATGAAATATTTTGAATGCTCTCCAGCAACAATATTATTATAGATAGATATTATATTCTATTCATGAAAATTGAATCTTTAAATAATGGTATGCACCATTTTTTAAAGATGTGTATAATTTTCATGTAGGTTTCATTAAAATTAAATAGAGTGTTTTTACTTAATGAAATCTGTTCTTCAGAAGTAGATCTTTAAATCAAGCCATGTACTTTTTTTAATATGTACCACTTATAGCCCAGTCGGCAGATACCAAAAAAAATGGAGGTATCGCGAACACTGTATCATCGTTCTTTGGGTTTGTTTTATGCATCCAGGAACTAATAAAATCCCAAGATTTCGACTCCCCAGACTTTCCAACTCCGGAAGGTCCGACACACCGGTATTTTTTCTGACCTTGTTGGGTTTCATCTCTATAACTCTTAATCGTAACTTATGTAGAAAATGGTTCAGTTCAGTTTTAAAGAGGATACAATTTTCTACAACTTTTGTAAGGAATTTTTTTTCGAAACCAATTACCAAGTGAGTTTTTACTTTACAAGCTAATGATTTTGTTTCTAAATATCGCTCTCTTCCCTTCAACCCTTCTAGGGCTGTCTTACCCCTACAATATTCTTTTCCACATTGTAATTCCTCAGTAATAACGTAAACAATTTTTTGTTGAAATGGAATTGTTTCCACGTTGAACAGTTAACCTGGATCACGAACACACACACACACATCCACAATTTGTTTTATGTATTAATATTTTCGGCAATGGGTACATTTGTGAGGCAATGTTTACACCGAGGGTGATGTATGTAAAATCGTATGTGAAAACGTATTATATCTATTATATCTATATTACAATATTAGAATAATGTATATTTTTGCACACATTTTGGAGAAATGAAAAAATAGACTTCTTGAAAAGCAGGATCTCACTTAATAATTGGTTTCGAGAAAATGGTTCATGCAAAATTAAAAGAAACTTTATCATCTTTATAATTGAATTCATTATATTTCTACAGGTCTTAACATTGAAGAGGTTATGGGGGAAAACGAAAAAATTAGAAAAATACCGGTTTTTCTGTTCTCCCAGAATTAGCATTAGGTCCGGGAGGAAAAAAATTTCGGGTTTTAACTAGAGCCTGGGTACATGTAACACACCCAAAGAAAAATTTATTATGACATTTTCACGTAAAATATACTTACCGGCTGGACTGTTACATATCATCATAAATATATTTGTAGAATTAGCTGAGGATAACTGAAGTATTACTTTCATTTCATCTAACAGACTTCAGAAACGATTCGAAGTCTTCTTTAAATTCAGCTTATTGGGCAAGTTAAATTTTCTAATGAAAACGAAATATTGATATGAAGCAGCGAGTTTAACCCGATTACTAAACCTCCGGCAAAAGAGGATTATTTTCTCAGTCGGATTAAAGCAAACCAAAGATATATGTTCTGTAAACCCTAAATCTGACATAACCTAATAATGAGAAAAGCACAGCAGAAAAGTTTCATTGTTGTTTTTTATTCTTCTAAAAACTATTGATGGAATAGATACGGTAAATGTTTTTTAGTTGTACCAGGGACGTTCCTTGTTCCTTCCGTTAGATCTCACAAATGTTTACGTACGTGATTCTATACACCCTCTTACGTAAGTACTTAATTTAAAGTGGAACTGTGTGCTTCAACAACAAATATTTTCTCGGGTTATTTCTAACTTTTGCAATTTTCGAAAATTCCAACAGTCCAACGAAAATATGAGCCTTCTTTGCTCTACCATTGAAATAAAATTTAAAGAAAAGGTTTGAAGAGAGGTTTATTTTTGAGAAAACCGTTTTTTCAAGCAGAAATTACGCAAAAACTAACAGTTTGTCCAAAAGTTGTTCATAATCTTTTTCAAAGATCAATTTTTATAACATATTTTATTGCAGAAAAACATATATTATCAATATTCTAGTTGTAGAAATACGCGAATAAATTTTGCAATTTTCGAAAATTCAAATATTTTAACAAAAATTCGACTTGTGCCATTTTTAAGTTTTCTTTGTGCTATCCGAGGAAAACGTTTAATCTAAATGTTCGGAGTCTTTTTGAGTAAAGTTTGAAAATGTTGAGGCTTTGTGTAAAATACTCCCAAAAATCAAAATATCCTTCCCGAACTCTCAGAGCTTGAAACGCCTTTCGATCTATTGGAGAATATCAATTTTCGAGAAAATCGTCCGAATGGTTGAGGCCCTAGCTTTGCGACAGATATATGGACGGACGATGGGACAGACGTTTTGCCGTAAACCATGTTTCCAGTATAAATAATTCAAAAAAACAACGTATTCTGACAACACAAGGTGTTAGAGAAAGTTATTTACTCTATATGGAATAAGATTTTCTGTACCAGGGTCACATATTACGAGTTTTTTCTGTCAAAAAATCGCAATTTATTTCGTAGCATTGCAATATTTTCTTTTTATTACGTACGTACCAAGGCGATAATTAATGTGAAAATCAATGCGGTTGTGGTGCGACATTTATTTTTTTGACCTTCGATACCAGGTCAGCGACTTTGGTTTTCTCGAAGTAATTCGTTCGTTCGTTCGTTCGTTCGTTCGTTCGTTCGTTCGTTCGTTCGTTCGTTCGTTCGTTCGTTCGTTCGTTAATTAATTCATTCATTAACATTTTTTTACACAGTCTGTCTGGCTGTCTGACTGTTATAACTTAGTCTTCTTTATCATAAAGACATAAGAAGGTAAATTGCTGAAAGGAAGAAGGTAAACATAAAGTTGAAATTAACATACAAAATGAATTCAGACGTTACTTAAATGCGACCGTAGTCATTGATTTTACAAGTGGTTTAAATTAGTTAAGGATATTTAAATATGATTAAATGTTTTGATATCATTAAATATCATTGTGATGCCAATAAATTAATACATGTACTACTATTATCTGGATTTGTATTTTTTAATTTAGGAAACCAGAGAACAGTGTCTCCCAAAGTAGCTGTTCGCAAACTTTTATTTAATTACACTAATTGTTCAAGTTTCTGATGTTTCTGGGTAGTGTTTACATTTTACTACATAATGCTTTAATTTAACAAAAAGTCCAGCTATGCAATTTCAATGCAAGTCAGTCATTAATTATTTCACAAACCAAATTACTTTAACACAATAACCCTATTTATTGTCACACCGCAGCCCGACTCTGTTTCCATTTAATCCGAGTTTATTTGCGAAAAGAGGTGGAACTGTCGGTCAATTTTCCAGAACAGCAAATCACAGTACATTCGGACGAAAAATGTTCTCATATATACTAGTTCTCTTTCCCTCTTGCGCCCTCTCGGACCAGACTACGCGTCACAGCGCCTCGGGAAGCTGGTAAGAAGATCCCCCCCCTCCTTTGGCCCGCATCCCCGCTTACTCCCTGGAGTACGCCCCCACCCGCCGCCGTCAACAGCTACACTGCCACTCCGGGTATGCTATCGTCCCAGTCACCTACTACATCGTCTCTGGCACTCCTCGGCATTGGATTAAACTCCCCACCCAATCCGTTGCCCACTCGGCCTTTGGGTTCACAGCCGCCGTCTACATGCCCGTCGTCGTCGTCACCGTCGTCGTCGTCACCGTCGTCACCGTCGTCGTCGTCACCGTCGTCGTCGTCACCGTCGTCGTCGTCACCGTCGTCGTCGTCACCGTCGTCGTCGTCACCGTCGTCGTCGTCACCGTCGTCGTCGTCACCGTCGTCGTCGTCACCGTCGTCGTCGTCACCGTCGTCGTCGTCGCAGTCGTCGTCGTCACCGTCGTCGTCATCGTCGTCGTCATCGTCGTCGTCACCGTCGTCGTCATCGTCGTCGTCACCGTCGTCGTCACCGTCGTCGTCACCGTCGTCGTCGTCACCGTCGTCGTCGTCACCGTCGTCGTCGTCACCGTCGTCGTCGTCACCGTCGTCACCGTCGTCGTCGTCACCGTCGTCGTCGTCGTCACCGTCCTCACCGTCGCTATCACCGTACCGACGCCACCACCGACACCTTTTAGCTCGCCATCACTACTGTGTCGCATCGCTTGCCTCGCGTCCGATCTCGTCAATGCTGCCGACGCCTGGATGCCACCGAGCCTGTCGCCTCTGCTGCCGTCCCCTCTCCGGTTCCTTCGCCGCCTCCGCGCGCCCTTCCTGTGGCCGAGCCTTCATCCCCTTCCTAATGTCAGGGCAGAGGACAAAACAGAATACCCGACACACATAATGAGAATCAGGGGAAGGAGAGGTACTTAGACGAGATTGAAGCAAGTAAGAGGGAAGAAACTGGTAAGAAAAGATGTAGACAGTTAAATCGGAGATGGTGGAAGAAAGAGGGAAGTAGGAAGGGGTATGGTTTTATAAAAAAGAAATTTGATGATGTATTTTAATCTTAATAACAGTTTAAACATCTCAGACGACGATATAAGAAGGGTAAGATATGAATGTTGATTGATAAAGAGCAACTCAGTCCTCCACCCATTCTGACAGTTAACAGATCAGAGACAAAATATAGTTTCTTAAAAAGATGTGAAAGGTCACGAAAACAAACGAAGATAATGCAGTACGTGAAAAATTATTTTCATTTTGAGATCCCTTATAGCATGGCCAAAAATAGCATGAAGGAAAATGGAATAAATAAATACAGCTTAGGTTACGGAGTGAATTCTGACGAAATAAGTCAAAGTAGAAATGCGAGTTGAAATTCCAAGCGAGGGATTGAGGACAACGCAATTTTGAAGATGGTAGATGAAATAAGCAAAGAAGAGTACAGGACGGGAAGAGAATAACTGGCAAAATGGGCTCAGAGTCGGGAAGAATGAAGAGTCTCAGAGAAATATAGGAACACAAAGTGTCCAAAAATGAGAAGAAAAAATGTTGCAATATTCTATTTTGAATTGAATTTGAAAAGAAATTTAGCGTGTAAGAATGCGTTATGTAATGGAATAATGGGTAGATTTGTAACCCAATCAATTAGCATTTACGGTAAAAAATGAAACAAATACACGCAAATTTTATTGAGAAAATAGCTTTGTATGCATAACGATTTCAACGAATAACATTCAGTCCAGTGTTAAGGTGGTTAGATTTTCAAAACTGTAAATAAAGCCAATCCGCGTTGTTTCAAAGCCTTTTAAATGGAGCACAAAACAATGCTGCCATCATATAATGAAGTCACCAAAGACGAATAGCAAGATCGTAGACTACACAGTTGACATTTGAAGTTCAATTTTCACAAAATCTTTCAAAACCAGTTAATAAAATTCAATAAGCAAGCCTAAATCACTGAGGTAGATTAAGAATATACAGAATGGGAAATTATTATGCGGTGGAAGTCCTGAGCGACGTTCAAGGCAAAATCCCGGAGAATGCGAGATAAGGAGCTGAAAGCGAACAGAAGACGAACAGCGAGCGCGTCGTCTGCAGCTCTTCGTAATTGCTTCTCCCCCTCCGCGCATCCAGCCCCCCTCTCCTTCCTTCCCCTCCCTTCCCCCTCTCCTGACTGCTCTATAGCCGCCTTTCCCTTTTACAACCACCGGCGAAGCGTAAGACGGAAACGAGTTAAACATTGTCTACCTATTGAAAAAAAATACGCAGTGAGTATTATTGTAGTCTAATGTATTAATATCTGAAGAAGGTATTCTGCTTCAATTTTGAGTCTGTTTTCAATGTTGAAGGTAGAAATCGAGTTGCAGCGTGCCGCTAACAAGCTCTTTATGGCCGAAAAGCAGTTGACTGATTTAGATATATTTTTCTTTATTGGGGGAGTTTTAGTTCTCTGTGAAGCGTCAGCGCATTTGAGGTGTTGAATACTCGTATGTAAAGGCAGTTTGTTTAATAAAACGTGATTTCAAGTAATAAACGCAATAATGGCTTAATCTTCGAAGTTAGAATATTATATCTTCTATGCTCTAAACTTTCAGTAAATTTTACAGTTTCGTATTTTAATACACATCCTTGCGTACTATTAATAATAACAATACGGTTCTTTTACTTTCATTTACCTATGAAAACATTACGAAAATATTTCAGATACTTCCAATGTTCAAATTATTGCATGTTTTTAGGTTTCCTCCTTAGACTGTTCTATAGTGATAACCCAATAGTTCTGCACAAATAATTAAAAAAGTATTAGAGAATTATTTAAGCCGAGTTGGTGACAGTGATTTGGGCACGTGAGTGCAAGTTCGCACATGCAAGACTACGCTGCTTGTGTTGGTAATCGCCCAGTGTTGGGGGTAGAACCCTAGGGACTGTAGGTCAGAGGCAACAGCCGTCGCCCCGCGCCACCGCAGCGGGCACGGACATTTCATTTGGGCGCACGACGTGCCCAGCGCCGCGACCGCCCCCGGCGCTAACTAGGTTTATTCGGGCGCTGCGCCTGCTTCGGCGCCCTCCACAGGCGGAGGGGGCGGGGGATCCGGAGCTCGTTCGCAGGCCGCGAGAGGGCTAGCGTCCTTCTAAGAAGGCCACAGGGAATTACCAACTTTTAAACACATTCTTTGAAATCACCGAATTCGAAGGAGGACGCGAGCGGAGAGGCACGAGGCGGAGAAGAGTGGGGGTGTAGAGGAACAGCGTAGGTGAGGGGGGAAGGGTGAAGAGGGACGGGAGTGGAGAGGGATGCGGGCGGAGAGGGACGGGAATTGAAAGGGATGGGGTAGAGAGCGACAGCGACGGAGAGGGGGAAGGGTAGAGCGGGACGGGGTCAGAGAGGGACGGGAATGGAGAGGGATGGGGTGGAGAGGGGCAGCGACGGAGAGGGGGAAGGGTAGAGCGGGACGGGGGCGGAGAGGGACGTGAATGGAGAAGGGGAAGGGTAGAGCGGGACGGGAGCGGAGAGGGACGGGAATGGAGAGGGATAGGGGTGGAAAGGGACAGCGACGGAGAGGGGGAAGAGTAGAGCGGGACGGGGGCGGAGAGGGACGTGAATGGAGAAGGGGAAGGGTAGAACGGGACGGGAGCGGAGAGGGACGGGAATGGAGAGGGATAGGGGTGGAAAGGGACAGCGACCGTCAGGGGGATGGTTGGGAGGGACGGGAGTGATGAGGGTCGTGGGCGGAGAGGAGCAGCCACGGGGGAAGAGCAGGAGGAGTACAGAGGTGGGGTTCGGGGCCGGGGTTCAGGGGCGGTGCTAAGTGGGTGGCGGTCGGTGGCGGGGTTCGGGGCGGCTTGGGCCCCCGGCGGTCGTTACGCATGCCGCTGCACACTTCGCTCGCTTCAAAGGAGACATGACAAGTGGATTGTGAAAGAGGAGTGAACCACGGCTTTGACGGCAGCACGATGGAAATTTCCCCATTGTCCGTGTAACGGTATTTAAAGCTTTGTTCTCTACGCACGAACAATAGAAGTAAATAACAACACACACAACTTAAAGCGCTTAGGACAATTTACGTAACCTTAATTTGTTATATTTGTTTACTTGTATATTATTCGTAAAATAAGGTGGAAGAATGTCACTCTATAATGAAATTTTATGTACTTTTCCCCTGTTTATTAACTGAATACATCAGTTTCCGATAAGAAAAACATGAAAGTTTGAACTGCCCGGCACAAGTTAAACGGGGTAGTGGAATTTCCCCGATGTGTAAAAACAGGCGTTTACAACAGATTGAAATGAATAATGAGCAACGAGGTTCGTGAATGAGTAGATGAGCAGGGTTACACGCGACAAAAACTCAGTCCGTTAGTTCGATGTATGCGATCTGGTGCAGTGTTCCATGTACAAGTATTGCAACAAGGCGGCGGGCGCCAAGCGACTTAAACTCCAAACAAAGCGCTTTACAAAGCTCCAAAAATGAGAGAAAAATTATTTATATAATTCTTATTCTTCATTTAATTTTGGATTTACGAACCTAGAGTCAAGAGTTATAATCATGTTGAACAAAAAATACATTATTCGTACAGTAATGGAAATATGTGCATCATTGTAGCTTTTTTCTCTTTAATATATTTCTAAATTTCTTATTGTTTTATTTCTGGTGTGTTTTAATTGAAAAACCATACTTTTACAGTGTATTGGTAACAATGGAAATTAAAATATTAGGGGCCCTAAGAATTGAATGTATTGGGGAAGTGGGTTTGATTTAGATTTGATAGCTATACAGTGAGTTAGTGTTTATTTCATACAGAAATTCCTCTTTCTCAAGTGTTGATTATTTAGGTTGTTTTTAATGTTTATGTGAATCTACAATATGATATGTTTATCGATTAAATAAAAATTGTATCAGAAGAAATTCTGTTTCTTCGAAACGACTTGTCGATTCGAAGATATAAGGATAAGCGTCAATATAAGAAACCCTATTTGTTCTGTTGCAAATCGCATTGTTCCGTTGATCTTAACAATCACTCACGTGATTAAGCAATTGTATCACGTCAGTCAAGGGCATTCACCGAGGTGTTTATGGTTGCAATGTGTTTTATTCAATTCAAATGTACAGCACAAATGCAAAACTGTATGAATGGAAATGTGGATAAATGATGCATATAGACTAAAATTAGAATACGTACTCCTGGCGCGTAGACAGGTAATGACTTCAATACAATGAGCGATTACAGAAATTAATCCAATTCTGTGCCGTGATTAATACTATATTTATTATTTACGTTAACCGTTTTGTAAAACACGATTATTATTTATTTTTATGATAAAATATTGTAATAGCACCGAGGATAGAAAAGGATTTTAAATCAAACTAGACCACACATCACTTTACAATGTAACGAAAGCAAACTATTTTATTTCAAATAACTTCTTTAATACTGGTGAACATACTTTATGATACTTAACCAGCCAGATCAATTTTATAATTTATAAACCAATACTTTAAAATATTTACTGAAAGAAATGTCTCACAAATACCCTATATATTGTTCATTGAACATCACATGTAACAATTTTAATGAAATCAGATAATTACAACTTCAACAATTCAGTAATTTTTATAGTTGTTACATGATTGAAAACTATCTTTTAATTAAATTACAATAAAAACTATACCTTAATTATAGCAGAAAGCTGTAACAACAAGTGAAGGAACCAAGAGATTTTGTATGTGGGCTTATCCTAAACAAACAGACTAGTAGGTGTCGGCTCATAGAGGTTGTCTTACAGTTGCGGTGCGGACAAAGACAAACCATCACACATGCATTCAAGTCAAGCGATGGATGAAGACAAACCACTACGCATGCATTCAAGTCACCCAGCCCATCTATCAACGGCACGTAGTCACCCGGAAAGATGAAATCACTCGACACTGATTGGTCGCCTCCGACCCCGAATGACGTTGCTCATAATGGAGATTACTGAAATGATATTTCGAAATTTCAATCCGTTTACATGACAAAAACTTGGTACACGTGCAACTGTTAAAAATATTAAAACTAAATAGAGAAATTGCTTTTAAAATTTTTCCGAACAAATTGAAAAATATGCTGATTAATTCACATTTTGTCCTGTTCGTGCAGTAAATGGAAAGCCACCATTGAAAATTTCCGGTGCTACCCAGTGGTATTCATTACTGAATATGAGTGTCATCCTGATTCTAATGAGAAAACGCTGCTTAATTGTGCATAAATAAGAATTATAGTATAATAATTAATATATAATTAATCAAATTGTTAATAATTAATACTTCCTAATTTCAAAAATAAGAAAATGAAACTATTTATTATGTCTGTATTTCAAATTTTGAAGATAACAACCACCTTTAATATAACTATTAATTGGAACAGGAATACTAATTTAGTGCCAGTTACACACATTAGTAACTGTAGAAATACTTCGTCTATGGGGACGCTATATGAGAGTGTAAAAAATAGTAATTACTTCAAGTATTCTTACACACTCTTCATAATACCTTTATCAGACTTTGATCGGTGATGATTTTGCGATTAATTATCGATTACCGACAATTTTTTGTAACTATTTCTCATTTCTAGTATTGAATTCTTCATAAAAATTATTGATATGAATCTAGTTTATATTGCGGAGAAAAGATCATTATATTATCACATAAAATCAATGTATTATCATAGAAAATCAAATTTTATTTGAAGTTCCACGTTTTCGATTTGTAATGTTTTCTGGCTTTTCAGGATATACGGAGTTAATAGAATTTCAAGGATAATGATTTTCGTTACGATTTTACAAAAGCGAATTTCTGTCAATAAGCAAGCCACGACCGAGCTATCTTATTTATAGGCAACATTAACCCTTTCGAGAACAATGTACTGCAATTTTGCGGATCCTACGTTTTATGGACATGGTAATGAAAAGTCAGATCAACGACGTAAAAATGAAACCGTTAGGCGGTTTTAAAACCGCATTACAGTTCATAATGTTGATTCTAATACAATTTAAATGGAAAACTGTCTGCATGTCGTTTTAGTTCCGCTAACGACTTTTTGGGTGAATCGGAAAACAGCATGCTAATCTGGTGGTAATTTGAAAACGATCACTAAACCGTGTGCAGACCGAATCCTTGGAAATCAGGCAATTTTGGAGTATTGTGATCGTTGCATATCGCGAGGACACAAACAAAACAGAAAATTGTATGATCACAGTAATATAAATAATTTAATAATGTTTTCTTTGACTAACGTTACTTAAATCTCTTTACTTTCTTGTATACATACGTATATACGGAGTCACATATACGTAGTATAGGAAAGTTATGAAATGCTGCGGAAAATCGATTTGAAGATTTCAACGGAAATACACGTTTTGGGGTCCCCTGATACCAAAAAAGTGGTTATTTTCAAAACGTCCCTCTGTGAACACCGCTAGCGCCTAAACCATACATAGGACCTTTTCCAAATTGAAGAAACGTCTGTCCATCTGGTTCGAGTCGCAGCTTTGAGATTTTGAAAAAGCCCCTGAACATTTTTAAAATTTCCTCAACAACGGCTCCAAATTGTTTCTTTAAATTTCTGATAAGAATAGTGTAAAATACACTAAGAAAGGTGGCATAGGTCCGATTTTCACGGTTAACTCTAAATTTTCGAAAATTGCAAAATTTTCATTTTTTCGGCGTCTTCCTCCAACTACAATATTAAAGATTGAGATTCTTCCTCGAAATAATTTTTTTTCCAAAGTGAGTTCTTTCATTAAAGACGTACATTTTTTTGAAATTTTAGTAGTTTTCGCGAAATATGCGTGCAATTGGACAATTTAAAAAAAATACAAAAACAAGAGTTTCTCAAAAAGGGCTCCAAGTTTTTTCTTTACATTTTTGTAGGGATAGTGCTAAATGTACTCTTTGAGATGACATTAACACCATATTGTTGTATTCTGTTTTTTTTAAAAGATACTGTAATATACAAAATATTACAGAACAACACCGCGCGTTAATCTGGACGGACGGAGCTGTAATATACAAAAATATTACAAAAAAAACGCCGCGCTTCAATCTGGACGGTCGCGGTTACTAGGTAACGAGTTGTTGACGGGCGAGAAGGGGGCCTGGACGGGGGAGTTTGGTGGTTGACTGGCATCCTTGGTAGCGGCGCGTATGTAACCTGAATTATAAGTTGGACATCGACGCGAATAGGAGGACAAATTGTGGAAAAGTGTGCAAGAGTGAGCACAAGAAAGAAGCAGACGGATTTTCGGCGCGGAGTCAAGGGGCTACGACTGCGGGGCCATCGTTTCACAACGCCAGACAATTTGGTACAGTGAACTTAATGCATGAAATTACGCAAGAGAATTTTTATATTTTTAATCTAAATTCCATTCTTAATAAACAAAATTATTGTTGTGCCACGTTGTGTGTATTCCTTCGGGACATAAACAATTTCAGACTTCCAGGCTTCTCTCTATAGAGAGCATGAGAACCAGAGAACTGAGCTAGCAAATTAAATTAGATAAAATAAATCATCATTATTTTATCACAATACAAAAATTTAATTTTTTTACTTATATCTCCCGTCCTCCTATTTACATTAGCGGCGATTTGTTTCCAATAGTATATTTATGAGAACATGTGCTTTAAATAATGCCCTATAACGTTTCTAAATTCAACCGTTTTTTATGAAAACTAGCTCAATATATTTTCAGAAATGCTCAAACGCCATTTTCTCATAAATGGCTCCAAAATTTTTTTTCAAACTTTTGGAATGGATAGTGCCTAATTGCACTCTTTACTATGACGTAAAGTTCATTTTTGGATTTTTTTGTTCTTTCAAATATTACACAAATATAATTTTTTTTTGAAACATCTCTCATCATTCCGTTAATATTCACATTTCCAGCAACTTGTAAATATTATTGTATTTGTGGAGACATGCACTTCAAATGGCTTCTAATGGAGTGTTTCGAAAACTTAAAAATTTTCTGTGATAATTAGTTTCAAATTTCGAATTTACATTAGCTCTGAAACGCCTTTTCTTAAAATGGCTTCATATTTTTCAAAGAAAATTTTTCCTTTAGGACGAGGTTTTACTGTTATCTAATTTTTTTATAATAATATTTCCGTTCTACTATAAGGAAACCGACAAAATTTAAAAAGGTCAAAAAATGTATTTTGGGCAGCGATAGATGGCAGCTGGCAAGTATGTGTCAAGTCGGAATAGATAGCCGAGACCAAAGGAAATAGAAAACCAATACGGAAAAGTCTGTGCCATTCTGTAGCACTACTAGTTGTTTTATATGTCACTGTTACCAATAACCTTATTTAATGAAAACAAGGAACTCTGATTAAAATAAAGGAATAAAAGAATAATTATGAAGACGTATGAGTATGCGAATATTAAAGTATATTTGAGTTAACACGAGTATAATTCTTAACCCGACCTTTGAGCTATTTTTTGTTTAATTTTAAAAGGATAAATACGTGGTTACAATGAACCTCTTTCTCTTTTTATGAAACTGAACTAGTCTTTGGAGCCCGTAATTCAGAAATTTTGCTAATATTCTGCGATTGGCACAAAACATCACCTATTTATCTTCCTCCTTCAATAATTCTTAGAAAAAAAGGTTTCATAATTCGTGAAGTTAAGAGAGTTGAATATTAAAAATATCTATTAGTGAACCTTTCCAGGTTGTAAAACCACGGGCCCTGTGGAGTTGACTAGAGTGCAAACACAAGTTCCGGTCTTTCTGCAACTGCCCGTAAATATATCAACAATAAAATTAGATCGCCATTCATATTTTAGTAGATACGCGCACGTAGGCAACGCAGAAAATTTTAGAAATGTATTTAAGTTTAAACATCTCCGACATCACGCAAAAAATACATCCCATTAAAAATGCATCTTTTCCACAGAGAAGCAGGCAGGAACCTAGAAAGTACTTCTCACATGTTTCCGGCAAATAAAAACCAGTGCGCGGCGATGAAGTCTCAACTTCTCCAATTACGCGGCAACTTTATCTCCGCGTGGATAACCGGGAGACGGCACACAATAGTTTGAAACACGCAAGAAGTGGACAAAATTTTTTTTTTCAAATTATTCTTTGTACATGATTTAAGCACAATGAAAAGTACATGAAACGAAAAATTCATAGGGCATCAGTTTCATAGTATCTTTACACACACTTCGTCCGTTGGTTATAAAAGACCTGGGATAAGAATTCGGGTGTTATTTGAAGATTTTGGACGATCATGGTCTCATTTTTAAATTCACTTATTTATTTTGTAACCCATATTTTTCAGAATCTTTCTTCTAAAAAATA
>JAHLJT010004567.1:191065364-191109681 GCA_031308135.1 Acheta domesticus
ACGGATCCGAGACGAAAAAAGAAGTGTGCGAAGGCGGCTCCAGGATCGGAGAAATAAATGGGGTGGGAAGTTTTGGCGAAGTAAATAGTGCTTCAAATACCAGTGTTACGAAATTTAAGGTTTTTGTAACAATTAAAACTAGGTATTCAGTAATAATTTTGCCCATCGCTTGTCAAAAACTTGTATTTTGCAATATTACCTCAAAGACAATTTGAGGACCCTTCCTCCGTATAGCGCACGTTTCGGATTGTTTATAAAATTGTTAATTGTTTGAAAAATGTTAATTCGCAGTTTTCGGTTCTGGGAATATAAGGGACCCTTTCCTCTTCAGAACTGCAAATTTGGAAATTGTTATAAATTTACAAATTTTGCGAAATTATTTATTGTCTTTTCTAAACTGCCTTTGAATGAGATGCAAATTCCGCAATCCAATCGGCGCTACCGCCTTTCGTTTTCGAGATATGTAATTGTTTCTAAGAAATTAGCATGTCATGACAACTCCCATTTCTTTGGAAGTCATGGCAGTTCTCTCACAAATCTACCCTTCAAGCCGTTTTCCAAATGCAACGTGCATTGAGCGACACTCTTTTTCATGCGACCCTGACACCAGAATGGTATTTGAAACTACCTTCAGAACGCAAGTCGATTGCTTTGCGAGTCAAATCATGGAAACATGAGTTGTTACAAATGTTCCCTAAATACGTAAATGCCAAGAAAGTCATCTTATGAGAACACACAAATTCTCTGAGCATATGAATGAATCAGTCATTTCAACAGCGGAACACTACCTTATAATAGTAATAACATCCACAATTTCTTTTAATTTTTGTGTTATTTAAATGCAGCCCGTGTTCAACCCATGCAGAAAAGCAAACATAATACTATCATTTAAACTAAAAATAACCATTGTTAGGATGATACGTTCAGAATAATTGAACGACCAGAATCCTACGTTCTCTACCATTGACTGAAACACCGGATAGAGGACGGCTGAGAATGTGATAAAAGGAAATAAATATTCCATATATTGATGTCGACATTTTGGGGAAAATGCATAACCTAACTCGTGGGAGCCGAATTTGATTCTCATAACAAAATTTTGGCTGTCACTTCACGCAAAGCCCGTATATCTTTAAAATCTATTCAAAATCTGCTCCAATTTTTTAATTGTTACCTAAATTTTAGTAAAATGCTTTTGCAATTATGATTTATGTTCGATAATAGTAAATCCTCTCGAAATCGAAAATCTGATTTGATTTTTGTGATCCTGACCTACACCACCAAAATTCAAACCATATTTTTTAATGAAATCTATTCTTCAACTTTAGAACTTTATATTTTATAGTTTATAGTTTTTAGAATATTTATATTTTTCCGTAATTTGAATATTTCGAGCAAAGCTATGTTTCATTCGATTTGTCTTCTTGTGTAATATTGTCTCCCCTCTAAATTGAAAAACTAGTGGTGGACATACTTTCTCGATTTCTTTATAACAATTATGTAATATAAAAATTCAAGTTAAACCCGAGCAAAAATTTCACAATTCCAACTGGATTGCATATATTGTCGCGGCCAATGACGTCTCATCTCTTAATTAAAAATCGCGGCATTGATCCAAAAACGTCGTTTTGGGAGTGTTTAGCACCCGCGAAATCACTCTCCGAACTGAGATTTGAATTTGAGAGCATAGGTTTCGAGATTCCATTACATAATCCAGCTGGTGATTTACTACAAGTAGTCTCACCAACTATGGGCCACCCCTATAACTCCTAAACGGCTTCCGATATCAAAATACAGTTTTCGCTCAACAATGTGGAGTCATGGAGCAAGTGAAATGGTGTAGAGATATTGTTTGAAATACTTTTAGTTTTGGAGAAATTAAATCAACTTTGATTTTTTAAATCGAACCATATATTTTTCTTACTAGCAATAGATAAATCATAAAAAGGGGAATGCAATGATGTAACATATGTTCATATTTTGATAGTATTTTGTGTAATAAATTATACTTTCTGGCAAGAGATTGTAAATGAAACCTGCACTTTTTGCTGTAGCAGCTAGCCGTCAGTACGCTATTGTCACTTTTGGTGAAGGCCTTCGCGGCCTCTCCTTAAAAAGAGCCGGCGCCGGAATGCAACCTTCCTGAATGGCAACAGTTGCAAGAATTGACACAGGAAATCTCGTGCATTTTATTTAAATCACTTGTCAGAAAGTATAATTTTGTGCTCAAAATACTATTAAAACAATAACATGTTACGTCATTGCACTCGTCTACTTATGATCTCGCTAGTGAGAAAAATCATGGTTCCATTTAAAAAATGAAAGATGATTAATTTTCTCGAAAACTAAAAATTTTCGGACAATATCCTTACGGCACATTACTTGCCCCATGATTCCGCATTGTTGGGCGAAAACTACATTTCTATATCGGAAACCGTTTAGAAGTTACGGGGGAGGCCCATAGTTGGTGGGACTGCCTGTATGCCAAACCTCGCAAGTGTTGGAGCGTTTTCGTTGTCATATAAAAAGAAACTAGTGTTGCAACAGAATGTCACAGAGTTTCTCGTACTAGATCTCTTCTGATTTCTTTAATCTAGACTAGTTTTTGGTTTTACATCACCTACTTTCCAGCTGTCATCCATGGCTGACATTTTTTTATTTAACATTTTCTCAATTTTTCAGGCCATTTAAAATAGAAAAATGTGATATTAAGAATATTACATAAGTTAAACCTAATCCTATATCATAATTTTCGATAAAAATTTTGATCCGTTTTTGAGAAAATTTTGAAAATGTTCGGAGGCTTCATGTAAAGTACCCCAAAAATTAATGAATGCTTTTCAAAATCGCAGGGCAACGCAGGCCAAATGGACAGGGGTTTCTTCAATTTGAAAAAATCCTACGCATGGCTTAGGCGCTAGTGTTGTTCACATACACCGGACAGACGGACGTTTTGCCGTCAATTGGTTTTTCGGTATCAAGGACCCACAACACATGTATTCTGGATAAACCACGTGTTAGAGGATTTTTTCTTAATTTAGCTCAGGATTTATCCACTTTTTCGTGATCGTGGCCCAAAAATGACTTTTTTCCGCAGAAAATCCGCCGTTTTCTCGTGCAGCATTACATAACTTTCCTACACTACATATATACTCCGTATATACGTACGTATACGGGAAAGTTAAAATAATAAAAAAGGAGAAAAGAAATAACATAGTGATGAAAATGAAAAGGATTCACGACTAGGAAACCCAGCCACATACAAAGAGAAAAAAACAAAAAACATCCAGGAAAACGTAGTTGGGATATAAACTTTGTTGATGCATTCTTTATGGGAGAAAAAAAAACAGGAGGAATAATGTGATAAAATGTCAATCACGAAGAACAGAATAAATTAAAAGGTAAAGACACTTATATAGAAAATGTTCTCACAAGACAGGAAAGAGTGATCTATGCTGCAGTCTGGCAAGTAGCAATACAAGAAAGAGAAGAGGGAAAATAATGAAGATCGGCTATGAAAAATAGAAATAAATGTAAAATGGGAGTATTGGGACAACACCATGAACAAAAACTCAAAAAACTAAGAAAAAGTTATGGAAAAAGCATCAACGCTAAAAACACACGACTGCATCCAAGACACCATATAATAAAGAACAATACGTGAAAAAAACAAAAAAGAAACAATCAAAGATATGTATTACAATAGCAATGTCAGGACATTGCTAAGTGGGGAGAGAAAAAGGAACTCATTCACGCTTCGTATATACGTATGTATACGGGAAAGTAAAATTCCACTAATTTACAAAATTATACTTTTGTCTTGACAATGTTTGCATGAAACGGGCAAAATTCGTGATAGCGAACAAGGAATTCTAAAAAAAATTGTAATAGACGTGCGGCATTGAGATAATAACACGATTTTATTGTAGTAAAATAAATAACACGATTTTAAATCGGGAATATAACGAATTTTAAAATATTGTTCTGTTATTTTCTTTTTTGCACAAACAAAACTGTTTGTATGTCTTAGAACACAAAAAGGACAATGGAATTGCGGTCTTAATACTTCGGATACCTCGAAGTTACGTACTTCGGAAAGAGAGTCGTTTAGTAATCTTGTAATCGTAAGTCGTGAGAAATCTTGCAGAATTTTAGCGATATATCGACAAGAAATAGGACGTTTTTTGTGTCTGTGAGTAATTCACTAAAACCCTCTTGACTTTTCCTGTTTGCCTTGATATGAGTTATATTCCTACTATGTATATTGTTTGTCTCCTTTACTTAGAAAACAAAGTAGTAAATGCATGCACTGACTCACAAACGCTTTTCATAGAGAATGTGAATAAAGATGATGGAATTGCTGGTGATCAGCAATTACAATTATTCTTAGTGTGTCAATACTTCGAATTGCAATCTCTACTTTGAAATTAACAAGTTTTCCAGAAGGTAGTTCTGATGAATATTTATGGACGTCTTTTAGTTGTGTGTTGAAATTTCATAGCTTTAAAGTAAAATAAAATAAATTTCAAAATTAAATTTGTCGAAAATTTTTGAAGGTGGAAATGTTTTTGGACATTGATTATGCTATTGGAGTTAATTACAATATTATACAAATCTAACGATTTCAGATGTATGCAGAAATATATTTTGTGCCTTCTATTTTTAAAAGACAACAAAGATAATACAGATTTTGAGTAAAAAGATGAATAGAATTTTTTTGATATCCAGAAAATATTTTTACCAAAAATTAACGCAAAAATGACTGCTTCCACTTATACACCGGGCGACAATATTAGTGATATCTCTCTGCTTGATTCGATATTATAGTTCAGAAAAGAGTTGAATAAAATCATCTTTCTTTAGAGGGATTATCGATTTTCTCTCATAAGCCTCAAGCTACCACCGACTTCCAATTTTCCTGGGGAAGCACTTTCGACTCCGGGTGAAATCAGATAAGAGGGCTACACAGCGTTGCCAAAGAAAAATCAATATTTTCACTCACGCCAAAGCAAACTGAACTATTCGTATTTCCTATTCATTCTTCTATTCATTCATTCTCAGAATAGCAAAGCCACATAAGAGCTAATTATCTCATTAGTGAAAGACCTGTCTATTTCAGAGACGCTAAAATTTTGCTTTTTAGAAATAAAAAGTTTAATACTCGCAGTATCGCAGTTTGAAATTACAGCAACTCGCTATTTTTCCAGCTTTACTTGTTATATAAAATCCCATTTCTGAGATAAAAAGGCTAACTTTTCTAGTCCTACTCCAAAATTAGCACGATTTTCTCGTATTTGTTAGTCTCTTAGATACGTTTAGTCTGAGTTAGCGTTTCGTTTTTTTTTCACCCTCTCACAGCAACTATCTATTGGTGCCAGTAACATATTTTTACTTTTTCATACTTACTTCGTTACAAGAGAAAATTTTGTAATCGTATGCCGGTGAATTTCGATAGAAAATATCTTTTTATTGCCAGGCCTATAACGAATAACTGAGTAAATCGTGTGTTGTTTACGAGAATTAGCAAATTATTTTCCTCTAACACGATGTGTAAGGGAACGTCCATAAATTACGAAACGGTAAAAAGGGGGGAGGGGGTCTGAGCCTGTGTTACGCTGCGTTACATGGGGAGTAAGGGGATATTAATTGTTTACGTAACATTATTTTTTTACATTTTTCAATATTTGCTGAAATGATTCCTTTTTGAGTCCTGTATTAAAACATTAAAATATTAACACATATAACAATAAAAATTAATTTCGACGGCAAAACGTCTGTCTGCTGTGTGTCTGTCCGTTCGTCCATCTTGGTTAATGCTAGCGCTTAAACTGTACTGCCGATTTTCTTCAAAATTGATATTTCTCGATCGATTTAAATGATTTCGAGGCACTCTGAGTTTGCCAGAAACATTTTGATTTTGGAAGTTCTTTGTAAATATTTTAAATTTTCTCAAATGACTTCCAAAAATTTTGATTAAACTTTGGCCTCGAATAGCGTAAAGAACACCTTAAGTTGAAGAATATTAAATTAAAATGAAGTTCATTTCATTTTACTCAGTGAATATAGCACTATCCATGCAAAACGATTAAAGAACACAATATTGATGCAGGTTTGGAGAAAATCTTAAATTTAATATTGTTTAATGTTGCTCATATTCAATCAAGATTGTGCAAAAACAAGTAATATATTCAGAAAAGTTGACATATATTTATACAAGAACTGATTGTCAAGAACTAATTTCACTTGAAGAAGAAAATCGCGTCAACTAAATCACTACAATATTTAAAGAATTATTTTCAAATTGCAGGATCTCGAGTCGGGCCAGATCAATAATGCAATGTTTTTAGCAAACATTCTACGAATAGTTTAGGCACTAGTGTGTTCACAGAACGACAAGTGGACCGATGGACGGATGTTTCGAGAAAAACTACTGTTTTCGTATCAAAAACCCAAAACGTGCACTTCCATTGAAATCTCGAAATTGATTGTAATATTCTGAGCGAATGAATAGGAACGAGTCTCACAGAGGAAATCTCAATTTCATTTTCGTATTTTAAAATTATTTCTCGTCTGCAAATTTATAATCAGTTCATTTTTGAACATTAATCAAATGGTATACAGTACAACAAAAAATCAGAAATAAATCACTACTATTACATTTTTTGTAGGTTTCATAAGTGTTTTTTTTCGTGTGCGCCTGCGTATGCGTTGACGACTTACTAGTAGATAATTGGAAGGTGATTCGTGTGCTGGCACAATCTCTTCTAATATATTTGGCTTCTTGTGGTGATAAGGTCATCCAGTGGAATTATGCCAACGTCTCTGTATAAAGTCCTGTTTGTCACGAACTATGTTTTAGTTTTGAATCTACGAAAAATATTCAATATACGAGTAGTTATTACTTCTCTGTGGTGTCGTATTAATCCATTCGCGTTCCATAGTATAATTTTATGACTTAGCAGCGATTCTATTTGTTATAATTTCTGTTTTAGAATGTTTTATATCTTCGGAAGGAATTTTCAATCTTGGCACATGTCTATTTGGGCAGAAATGAGACTATATGGAAGTGGGGTGTATCGGATTATTGAATATGTGAAGAGGTGGGCAATAAATGATAAGTGTGCTTTTTTTGTTGAAGAGTTGCTTCTTAAGTTGGGGAGTTTAAAAATGGTATTGTTTGAGTGGAAGGAGAAGTCGTCACTATACATTTTATATGTGAATTATTTTCAATGCATGTGTAGAACTTCATTTAATTTCCATATTCGTAAGATTTTTCACAAATGTTGATGATATACTGATATTTGTCTCATTTTTCGTTTACTTTCATAGCGAAAAATTCAGGTCGCTATATTTCGTTCATTAAACTCGAAAATATCCAAGCAGTCATCTTCAAATTCAATAAAACTCAATTCAATAATATAATAATACCAAATTCACATGATTTTCTACAAACGATTAAAAAGAAGATGTGAAAATGCCCGTGGCCTAAAGGATACCTGAAAATGACTGGAACCAGATGAATGACTACATTAAAACAGGAGTTTTAAGGAGGATCATACCAAGCGCTCTATGCCGAGAAGGCTTGTAGACGCGTTACGAACGCAAAACAAATTTAAAAAGAAACTTATCATCCTAAATATTGATATTAGTTTAAATAACAGTATTAATGGTTTGCTTTTCTGAGACACGGGCTGCATCTAAATAACAATAAATTAAAGAAATTGTGGATGTTATTAACAATTATAAGGTAGTAGCTTCGCGGTTGAAATGACTGATTCTTTCATATTTTCTGAGAATTTGTGCGTTCCCATAAGACAGGCCTGTCCAAAACCGTGCTCCGGTGCAATTTTGCTCCGCCCGTGTCCCACGCAGCGCGCCCGAGCGCAAGTTAGTCACCGGAGGGTGTGGGGCATTCCTTCAGTCCGTGCGATAAGAGAAACTGACAACCTGCTCTGGCTAGCTGCTGCGCTTTATCTCAATGGCGACATTGAATAGTATTGACATTTGTTTCCTAGTGGTTCTACAGGACTATATTCTGACATCAATCTAAAAGACAGAAAGATTTCAAACGGCAAACTCTTTGAAGTATATGAATATTTTCCACAACATGATTTCTCAAAACTACATATGAAAGCAGCCAAGTAATTTCTATGTTTGGGTCCACGTATGTATATGAGAGCTTCTTTTCATAAGCAGTTAACAAATCGAAGTTTCGAGGGTGTTTGAGCGACGAGAGACTTCGCAATTCCTTGCGTTTGATTGGCGACAAGGAATTTTGTGACCCACAGCGAACGAATTGTAAACAAAAAATCCACAATTGAAATTGTTTACAATGAAATTCCTTTTATTTGTTTTAACTGAACGTACTTATCCAGGATATTTCGTTTTGCTCTTTAATTATGTTTCAAACTAGAAAATAGAAAGGAAACTTACTCATTGGAATAAAACTAAATTAAATCCCATTTGATTTTACATGAACTAGGCCCGACTTAAAACATTGTCGTGTTTGATCTATACCGAAACGAGCTAGTGTGGCCGCTCCGCCAGAAAAGTTTTACGGTAGGCTGAGTAATTGGCAGCAGGGGACTCCCGTTGGGCGGTGGCGTAAAACAACCGGACCGAAGCGCGCTTCGTCATCTGTCGAAGCGAACTTGGTGCTCCGGAGCATGAGCGGAGCAGAAATCATGGACAGGCCTGCCAAAAGATGACCTTCCTGGCATTTACGTATTTAGGGAACATTTGTAACAACTCATGTTTCCATGATTTTGACTCGCAAAGCAATCGACTTGCGTTCTGAAGGTAGTTTCAAATACCATTCTGGTGTCGGGGTCGCATGAGAAAAGAGTGTCGCTCAATGCACGTGCATTTGGAAAACGGCTTGAAGGGTAGATTTGTGAGAGAACTGCCATTGACTTCCAAAGAAATGGGAGTTGTCATGACATGCTAATTTCTTAGAAACAATTACATATCTCGAAAACGAAGGCGGTAGCGCCGATTGTATGCGGAATTTTGCATCTCATTTAAAGGCAGTTTAGAAAAGATAATAAAATAATTCGCAAAATTTGTAAATTTATAAACAATTCCAAATTTTGCAGGTTCTGAAGAGGAAAGGGGGTCCCATATATTCCAGAACCGAAAACTGCGAATTAAGCATTTTTCAACAATTAACAATTTTATAAACAATTCCGAAACGTGCGCTATACGGAGGAAGGGTCCTCAAATTGTCTTTGAGGTGAATATTGCAAAATAACAATTTTGACAAGCGATAGCAAAATTATTACTGAATAACCTAGTTTAATGTTACAAAAACCTTAAATTTCGTAAACACGGGTAATTTGAACACTATTTACTTCGCCAAAACCTTCCCTACTCCCCAATTATTTCTCCGATCCGGAGCCGCCTTCGCCCACATTCATTTTCCTTCGTCTCCGCGATCCGTACGTAATATCGTTCACACACTGAAGTTGTTTTGCGTTAAAAGAGGGAGATATTCCAATTGATTTTTTTGCAGGTAAATTCAGAATTTAAAATTTCAAATTTCCTTTTCAAATCCACTAATTCTATTGCATGTGCTGAACTTTTTTATGTCGTATTGTATATATTATCTTTATTGATATATTTCTTGTAGACGATCGAATGGCTTGCATCACGACGCGATGGAGACTATCCCCGCTCCCCTGTGCACTTCTTACGCCAATACTCTCAATCATTCGGATAAACACGCGTATCATAGACAACGTTCAAATTAGATGATTGCGGGAAATCTAGCCTATCAGCTTCTCAGTCAGTGTGGCAGTTGGTTCCGAATGTTCTTTTGTAACAGTAATATGAAAGAAACCAGATGGCGTTATCGTCCGTACAGTGTGCCAGAATGCGCGGAAAGACGGGCACTTCTGAATTGGCCGTTACCCATTTTATGTGTCGACAACTGTACGTTATTTCAGTACACAAATATCATAATCAATTAAAATATCCAATGAAAAATAAGGATGTCGGTCATGTATTAAATGATTTACTGCATAACACATAATTTCACTACAATCGCATGACTCACGCTGTAAGCAACAACAATAGACCCATTCACACAAGAGTCACCAACGAGAAACATCCGCAGAACGAAACGAACGTAAAAGCCGGTAATGGCCAGCATTCCTTTTTGTTCTTTTTTTCTCCGCCGATCGAGATTCTTTTCTAATAGCCTCGCGACCTCGAAGCCACACGAACTGCCGAAGGTCGCGAGAGTAGTGTGGGGGGGAGGCGAGAAGATCGAAAAGCGGAAGGGAGGGGGCGCGGGGTTGGGACTGCATCTCTGAACAAAGCGGTCGCCACCAATGCAAAGAAAAGAGCAGAACGGAAGGGAAGGCCCAAATGCATTAACAGACTTCTTCAGACCACCTGTAGAAAGGACGGGTAGAAAAGAAACGTTGAGGAGGAAAATTAGAAATATGTGTTGAGTTAAGATCATTCTATAATTGTACGAAATGTTCACATTACTCCTAATGCATAAAAAAGATATTTATACTGGAGATCTCACAATAAAGGATACAAAACTTTTCGGGAATGTAATTGGATCGCAGATGATCACCCTTGAACATGTGGTATATGTGGTATATTTTGTATTATGAAGTTACACATGTGTTATTTGTGGTTGATTCCGAGCGCATCCACTACTAGGGTCATTAGTCCATTTAGTGGAGTGCATGTTTTATATCGAGAGAGAGGAGAGAGAAGACGGTGATCTCTCCCCGCTGGATGGCGAGATCCGGCGCCGACCTACGTCGGCTTGCGGAGATTTCCCTCAACCAGGTATCTTCCAGCAGCGTAGGACCGCCCCAACCGGAACAAACTCAAAAGCGAACTCTGAGCTTCGCTCAGTCCCTGGCTCGGTTTTTAGGGTACTGCTCCAGCATTCGCCCGTTGGTCATCGGAAAAAACACGGGAAACGACCGATTAGAGCATATCGATTTGACAAGACCCGGCTCCTGCACAAGCAAAACCGGTACTGGCATAGACGTATAAAAAGGAACTGGAAATTAATAGACGGCCGCACAACTTCAACGCGGACGCAGCCTCAACCTAAACCAAGTCTAGAAAGTCCTGTTACCATCCATCGGGCCTGTCAGGGGGCTGTTCAACGCCGTCCGACAACGGCGTAAAGTTCTCCACTTTCCTGCACACAGAAGTACAGCAACTCTTGGTGGATGAGCGCCCAACGGCGTAGGCCGCCTCAATATCATAACACCCCACATCACGGACCGCAGCGTCACGGCCCTGAGGAAGTCATGACATGGACATGACAGGCGAAACGTCGGCTCTCAGCCAAGGGCGCGGCGTCTTCCGAGACAGCCGAGGAGTCACCGATCAGAGCAGCGATCGCTGTACTTCAGACGGCGGCTGAAGTCGACGTGACTACTTAGCTCGTATCGAAAATCCTGACGCCGATGGGACTCGAAACGTAGGACTTTCCGTTCAGAGGCACTGCTATAACTTCAGTTGATGGCCTGAGCAACCTTTGTCGGTGGTGTTATCTGTTCCTGATTGTTAGCAACATTGTGTGAATCCCAATCGGGGTATGGCGATATAATCTCCATGAACCTATGGTTGCCCAGTAATGCACGTTGCTTTGCGACCTACCTTGTTGATATGTATAACTTGTTTTACTAACTGTATCGTAGACATGTGTATTTCAATATACGAATATAATTTCTTCATTGAAAACTTACTTATTTCAACTTTGCTAACACATTGGTGTTTAGTGAGTACAAGAAATCTGTTTGTTTCAGAACGTAACCCACCAAATAGTAAGCATGTACGATACCTACGAATCAGGGACAGGGGTAACATAAGTAATATCGTTACGTTGTTATACATGTAACTTCATTATATGAAATTTCCCACAACTTCATTGGCAAAAAGTGTTCGTCTTCGACTTATCTACATGCTCGAAAGAGGAAACAATACAGAGGATAGGTTGGAGAAGAGAGGGGAGGAGTGGTAGGAGGAGAGAGAGGGGATTGGGGAGAAGAAAAGGGGAAAATGAGGGAAGAGAGAATAAGTGGAAAGAGAGGGGAAGGAAGCGGATGGTAACGACTCGCGACATGAGTTAATCAGGACGTACAAAGCACGAGGCACATGAGCATTGCATCCGCATCCGCACCACCAGTATCAGCCCGTCCGATTACACTTCCAGCGGACACCACTTTACTCAGAATCGAGCGGCGGCGCACTGATCATCCACTCCATTCGGCTAATATTCCAGAGCCGAGCAATTTGGCGGAGAGAGGCCGGAGAGCTTCGAAGACTCCAAGGCACGGGACAGCGGCGGCAGCAGCATTTTCACCTATCGCTCGTTATTATGTGAAGTAGACAGTCCGAGATTTCAATTAGTATTACAAGTATTTTAAATTTATGTTTACAATAAATGAAGATGTAAATCCATACTACAATACTTCTCTGAATTGCACTCGTATGTCATAAGTCTACCCTTTTAATGAAATATGTATTCTACTTATTACGTAATAGAACGTTCCTTCGAACTTGTCTTCCCGGAGTTATTTTCGTATTTAAATTATGCGTATTCTACAAATCATCAGGATTTCCATAGGACTTTTCCAAGGCTTAAAGTATATACGTCCAGTAACATGTCGTGAAATAGGTTTCAGAACTGTTAACGGTGCGCTTAGGGATAATTTTGTACTTGCACTTCGAACCCCTCGAGCACGAACGGTTTTCCGATCATAGCCGGACGCAGAGCAAACTGCCAGTCCATTCGGCACCGTGCCCAGCTCGGTTTGTGCTCAACGGAGCGGAACCTGCTGAAATAGTTCGGGGCAACGACGTTGACATTGCAACAATTGCTCGAAAGTTTCTAGGGTTCGGAAGGTGGCAGATTATCGACTAGCGGCGTAGGTTAGGTCAACCTCTACCTTCCATCTACCTCCCGATGTATAATATTCACTACATTACGGGAATAAACGACACAGTGTGTGGCGCGCCAGGTAACACAATAAATCAGTGGAGTGGAGGGGATACGGAGGCTGTACGCGTCGTGACTTACCCTGCCTATTTATTTACGTCAAAAAACAGTTAAAAACTGTATGTGACGAGCTTTGGGAGAAGTGAAATTTGTGCACGTTTTCATAATTCTGTGTTCTCTATCCTAAACCATATTCTAGTCGAATTTTGAATACAGAAAAAAAGAGCGTTTTTTTTCAAGTTTTGTTGACAAAATATTCGCTTCTTATATAATAAAATATATTTTAAAAGGTAAATTAGCTATAAATTTTTGCCCTTAACCCTCAACATGTTCTTCATGAAAGAATAATACTTTTTGCCGCGATAATATGGAAAACGATAATTTGAATAACTATATTTCCACTGAAATTCAGAAGACATGCACAAAGAATGAAGTTACATTTATGTCCAGAAGCAAAACAAGGGACCATCTCAGCATTTGCTCAAAGGATCAGGGAAACTGCACGAAACAACTGATCGAGATGGGGGCCAGTCCTTCGCTCAAAGCCCATACCAGCACTTTCAGCGGAGTAGCCACAATGTCTGATCAGTATTACCCGTTTGATCTTAGAAAACGTCTGGTTTCAACCAACCAGGAAATATGTGCGCCGAACTCTGCTTCTGATTACATAACTCCACGAAATCTACGTTCGATGACGCGAGCAGCGAATTTCCCCAGTTGAAATGGAGGCAGAGCTCACCTGCAAACGTTATACACTTGCAACCATTTTACTACTATACTTCGGTTTTTCGTTCTTGGCGCACGGGGGGTGTCAATAAAATGGAATATCTCACGGTATTTCGCGTCGTTCTTGATAGCGTCGCTAGGAGTCGCATGATCGCGACTGTATCGAGAAGTGCTGGTGATCATGCGACTCCCGGTGGCACAACGGAGAACGACACGAAATACCGAGAGATATTCCATTTTATTGACGCACCCCGTGCGCCAAGAAAGAAAAACCGAAGAGTGAATCTTCTACTTCAGGAAATTTTTTGTCATTTTCCGCGACGCAGATATTTCTCACTCTTATGTTTAATCACTGAGAGACCAACTGCATTCTCTTTATTTAAAAACGATTTGAATAACAGAATCTCGCAGACGGATTCCCGGAAAGTCTCATGACGCTTGACCTACGCGGCTAACCCTCACGTGCCTTAGAACGTAATCCTGGCGGCTAACCTTCACGATACCAGCAGCTCTTGGATCACACGGCGCAAAATCTTATCCGACCTCGCATCTATTATGCAACTGACTAATTTTTTGAAAGCGATATGCTATTTTCACCTTATGAATTTCATAGGAAAAAGGCGGACACCATAGTTTCCAAACAGTGAACGATTATTTCTTGTTAGTTCAGAACCTTTGCTCGCCCCGCAAGCCAATGGGAATCTAGTTGTGCTAAAACAGAACATACTTTCTCGTTCTTAGTAACGTGTTACTTAATATTATTATACAGCAATTACTGTCCATATCAAACATCTCAGTCAACAGGTAATGGCAACAATGGGTACATGCGTCAATGGGCGATAGCATATTTTCTTATCAATGCTTGCTATAAAACGCCATTCTTGCATAAATGGAACGTTTGTCAGTTTTCATTGTTGTGACTTTTATGAAAGTTCTTGTAAGGAATTCTTTTTTGAAATTTCTTGCTTGTGCTTCGAATACATACTTTATTTTTCGCAGTGTATCCAAGTTTAATTTTGAAAATGTCCCTGGGGCTTCGTGTATCGTTCCCCCAAAATTAAAACACAGTTTCCAATCGAAGAGACCGCGACATCAGACAGAGCGATTGAGAAATATTCATTTTGAAGAAAATCGGCTCAACGGTTTAGGCACTAGCATTGACCACAGACGGACGGACGGACGGACGGGTTTTATGGGTCCTTGATACCGAAAAGTGAATGACGGCAAAACGCCTATGTGCGGTCCTCTGTCGTGTGCTAGTCTGTGTGCTAGTCTGTGTGTTGTCTGTGTGTTAGTCTGTGTGTTAGTCTTGTGTTAGTCTGTGTGTAGTCTGTGTGTTAGTCTGTGTGTTAGTCTGTGTGTTAGTCTGTGTGTTAGTCTGTGTGTTAGTCTGTGTGTTAGTGTGTTAGTCTGTGTGTCTGTGTGTTAGTCTGTGTGTTATGTGTTAGTCTGTGTGTTAGTCTGTGTGTAGTCTGTGTGTTAGTCTGTGTAGTCTGTGTGTTCGTCTGTGTGTTAGTCTGTGTTAGTCTGTGTGTTAGTCTGTGTGTTAGTTGTGTGTAGTCTGTGCTCAGTCCGTTGTGAACAACGCTACTGCCTAAAACCGTTCCTAAACCGCAGTGCCTACCCTAACCGCTAGTGCCTAAACCGCCGATTTCTCCAAAATTGATATTTCCAATTGATCTGGCTGTCGCGGCTCTTGAATCTGAAACCGATATTTTAATTGGTGGGTACTTTAACATGAAGCCATTGGGACATTTTCCAAATTAAAAAAAAAGCTTCCATCATTTTTGATTAACTTTTATTGTTGGATAGTGTGAAGAACAATTAAAGAATGGTGCACGTTCGTTGAAAACTCTTATTTTTTCGAAAATTGTAAAAATTCAAATTGTTTTCTGCGTCTTCTTACAACTAAAATTACGAAGATAGAAGTTTTTCCCTTAATGAAATCTGTTCCTTAAAGATAGATTTTGAAATAAATTCCTGTACAAAATTTGAGTGCTTTTTGCATAATTTTGCGTGAAAATACGGGCGAGAAAGTACGTGCTGTTTTAGCACCACTAGTTTTTCTTTGCCCAGATTTTTCGTTTTGCTTCGCTCATTTCTCTTCCTCCCCGGTTTTTTCAGTTGGTTTCTCCCTACTTTCATTGCCGCCATTATCGCTTCATATTTTCCTCATAACAGCGGTGGAAACAGCCGTCTCTCGCAGGCGCAACAAACTGTCTAGGGGGGGGGGAGTGCGAGGAGGCCGAGCAAACTGCGTGGCGACAGCAGGGGGCGTTGGTCTGTAAACACGCTCGCCCTACACTCAATCAAGTGGCTCTTTACTCAGCCATTTACTAGCTGCAGGGTGTACGGTGCTTGATAAAACAAACACTTCACTTTACAGCTTCTAATCTTTGATGCAAGAAGTAATTTGTAATTTAGAGCGAAATCTATTTATGCTATAAAATGAAGTAAATTTCATAAATTGAAGACAAGAGTGAAAGAGGATATGAAAAGCTGACAAAATACTCTTATACATTTGGAAGACATTTCACTTAAAATGTACAAGAATGCAATTTATTTCTGAGACTAATTGGTAATCAATTTCCTTTAAAAAAACTCACCATAGAAAATTCAAAAGGAACACAATCGATTGAATAAAATAATTGGTCTGATTATTAGTCGAAAAGTAGTCGTAAAAATACGAGTAAAAGTCAATGAGCGACATGGAATAGGTTATATGAGTTATGGCACTTTCAGTTTTTAAGGAAACAACAGAAGAACACGCAAACCGTAGTTGTAACTAATGAATAGCAAACTAATGAATCTTTAGAAATCTTTAAAGCTCATTTCATTACATTGTTGAAGAAAAAGCACAGTTTAGGAGTAAATAATGTTTGAATAAATTGAACTAACTGACATTTTTAATTCAGTCCTATGCTGATGTGTCCTCAATGTGATTAAAAATCACATAACCTAGAATTGTTTTTTCCAGTATAAAATTAGTTACACCTTACAACAAATTCTTTGTATTTGTATTAGACATTAACACGAAAATAGAATAATTCAAGTTTTCTAATGTGATCATTATCATGTCATCTTTATTTGCATATTCCTCCAAAATATTCAACATTCTTATTTGTTAAATTTTGCGCAAACAAGTTTCTTCTTTGTCTAAAACACAGAAAAAGGTCTCATTTTATTAAAATTTTACTCGCTGATGCTATCACGCATACACAGAGAAAAATAAATAAGATATTTTTACATCTAACGATCTATCGATTTTTCGAAAATAATTCTGAAATATATGAAAAAGAGGCAGAGTCTAAATTAGTCAGTTTATTGTACAACCGAAATACAGATGGGTTTTCTTTGCCCATACAAATTCCGTGGTCCAAGAGAAGAGCCAAAGTCGTAGCAGTGTCACCAAATCTCCGGGAGATGTACCAAATCCGGCGCCAGTCCGTTGCAGCACTTCGTCGCAGTAAACACGTCACTCTCACGCAGTCTAGTTGCTCGGCTCACTCCTCATCACACACTGCTCGACCAGAGCCGGGCCGCCCGTTATAAGGCCGCTGGCGCAGACTCGCGCTCCTGGCTCGCTGGTCCGCTGGCGCGGCTGCCACTTTGTTGCTTCGTTGCTTCGGAAAAGAGTGCGCGCCTGCCCGCGCGCGCGCGCCATATTCGAAGGTGGCTGTGTTACACAGCAAATTCTACGTTTCTTGAGGTTTTTATGATTCAGACATGAAACATATTTCCGTAGTAATACTGTTCACTTAAATAAAATAACGATTTAAACGATGTAGTTAGTGATGTAGTTTATTTCAATATTACAATAATAAAATATGTGATCATTGCAGAAACATTGTGGAAATAAATAGTAGAGAAGGAGGGTAGAGAAGAATAGAAATCAATTTTGGTGGTCTAACTATTACATATATTGAACATATTCAATCAATAGTTAAAACAATATTAAAAACAAGAAATTGGAAAAGTACACAATTAGTACTTTTGGTTGCAGGAAAACCACATTGGTAGGCACTCAATAAGAGGGGCGTTTTGGGGCGAGAAAGCAAAATTTGCAGCTATGGGGTGGTTGCACTAAAGAGAACTACCTCTCCTTCCGTTCTCACTGCATGCAACGAGGCCACAGCTAAAGGCGCTTTGTGGCGGAGATAATTATAGAAGCCAAATTGCAGCAATTCCCCAGAGAATCTCCATTAACCCCATTGTGGTTAACAATATCCCGTGTCAGAATGTGCCTAATAGGAGACAGTGTCTGGAGACTACCTCCCTCTGAATAGGAGGAAATGGTGTTTGTCGGATTGGTGAGTTTTTATCAAGTTATTTGTAAGTGTGGATAACAGCGACGTCTTAAAGGGAATCATTACTGTTTTCAACTTCAATTAGTATTCCCCATTCTGAATGATCGGAGTGTTGAAAGTGTTAAGAAGCTGGGAAAACCATATAAGCACGAACTGAGACTCAAAGAAAGAGTTAGCTTTTACATTTACTGCCTTCACAACTTATGTGCCTTAAGATATTTCTTCGTTGCTTTTGATCATATTATTTCAAACTAGTAATGTGATAATATTAAGAAACTAATGGTATAATACGAAAAAAAAAATTTTTAATTCCACCAAACTACGACAGGCATAAAAAAGAATCTATTGAGAGGCCGGTTTAAGTTTGATTAGAAAGTGGCAAAAATCTCTACGCAGTCTGAAAATAAATTATATAATTTATCCTTATCAAATTATGAATATGTACAAAATAACTGTTTAAAGCTATTAATGTTTACACAATATTTTTATTCACGATTATTGTCTTTAGCAGTGTAAAATGTTCATTTGAAGGAGCTTACTTTGTATGATTCTCATTCTTTCCTCTTGATATGGTGGCGATAATGTGGAACTGACTGACACAGAAGAAAGAAATGAATTGTTAAAATGATAAATAAAATACATAACTCCTCCGATAAGGAAGATTCTACAAAATATCCCATTAGAGAAACTGACAATAATACACTTTAACGGCTAAAAAATGTTTTCGTTTAGACTGGGATAAGCGTGAGAAATGGCGGATCACATGGAAAGATGAAACGTGCAACGAAGAACTGTCAAGAATTAAAGCTAAGCCATTCACTAAGATCAAAATTAATGTAACAAAGCAAAGTACAAACTTCCTTTCACCGATACGGGATATACTACATCCGTTTGACCTATTCAGGCACTTATGTTTGTAATGTCTATTGGTGTATTATATGTACGCAGCTAGCTGAGATATTTTTTGTAAAGTTGAGCAGATTCATGTTCATTTACCAAAATTCAATTCGTTTATTCACGTGTGTTAAATTAAGCTCACCAAAATATAATCTAGTCGCTGAGACTTTTCTTATTTTGAAAATGGGGCAGACAACCAGGTATAAGTTTGTCGATTTGGTGTTCCGCCGTGGTTTCGAGGGTTCGTGGGAAATATCGCTCCCACAGCGCCGAAGGGCCCGCCCGCCTCCTGCACCTACGCGGAGCCGCCTGCGCTCTGAAGATTGATCACCCGCACTGACGCTCCTCGCGAATATGGGACGCAATAACGCCACCGACGCCGCGCCGCGCCGCCGAAGCCACGTAATACACTCAGCCAAAAACTCACTTCACGCGCTCGGGAGATGGCGCCTTCAAGCCATATTCATACAATTTCCTACACAATTACCCGAAGGTACTCTATAATAACAATTATAATAATAATAAATTTTATTTTGAGCCGACTCATAACATCTTTAGGCGATGTAGAATAATAATAATAATAATAATAATAATAATAATAATAATAATAATAATAATAATTGGAGAAAAAATCGTGTTTCCTTATCGATGTTGCTGCGCCTTGAGATCAAAACGTCGTTACCAAGTAGGCAGAGAAACGTCTTAAATACAAGAGTTTGGAAATCGAGATCAGCCGAATATGGGGCGAAAATGCACAGGTCGTCCGAAAGAGTTATCGGAGATTTGGGATTTGTTCCGCAAAATTTGTGTAAGAACTTGCCTAGACTCTCCGGACTGGGATGTGCAAGAAATCGCTTAATTTGGTACAGCCCGCATTTTGCGCAAAGTATTGTAGAAGCACCGACGTCCCTAAATCTGCTCCTTAGGTAACTGGTTGCAACCTGGAGTAGATTCTACATTCAGACAAATCATAACATCTTTAGTCGTGACGTAGTGGAATAATAATAATATAATAATAATAATAATAATAATTACTCTCTAGAAATGTATATTTTACAATTGTTTTAGTAAATATGTCTTAATTTAGGATATTTGATAATGAGATAAAAAATCTCATAAAAAATCAAAAGAGCAAGATGACAGTATTCTTATTGGTTCAACACAAATAAAAAACACAAAAAATGGTATTCGATTATTATTGTTATTACAATTATTATTAACAACAAATATTAATTTAATTACTAAATTATTATTTTTAAAGCAGGCCTTCCACGTAAGGCACTACTAAAGAAGAAAATATCAGAGCGTAGCTATGGTTAAAAAAATCATTCTCCACACTGGGAGCGATATCGGATACAGTGAACAAGAGGAATGGAAATGGCGCAACCTACGCGCGAGAAGTTTCGGGGCGTGGGCGGGCGGTAGGTGACCTCGAACGGCGCCTCTCGAATCAATACAGCCACTCGACGCTGCGCCGCGCGGTGTGGGGGGCGGGGCGGGGCGGCATCGATCCGAGGGCTGCGGAGTGGAGTGGACGCCCGTCCAAGGGCCGAGGGCGGCTCTCCCCCGCAGGGCCGCAGGTGGCGGCGCCCTGCACGAGACGCGGCGGATGAGGCTTCGGAGGGGCGGGCGCGGCGAGGACTGGGGGGAAGGGATGGAAAGGAGGCTGGACGGGTCTGGGTTGGTGTGGGTGGGTCTGAGTTGGGTCTGATTTGGGTCTGATTTGGGTCTGAATTGGTCTGAATGGGTCTGAGTTGGGTTGAGTTGGGTCGAGTTGGGTCTGAGTTGGGTCTGAGTGGGTCTGATTTGGTCTGAGCTGGATCTGGGTTGGGTCTGGGTTGAGTCTGGTTGAGTCTGGGTTGAGTCTGGGTTGGGTCTGGGTTAGGTCTGGTTAGGTCAGGGTTAGGTCAGGGTTAGGTCTGAGATTTGGGTCTGGGTTGGTCTGGTTTGGTCACCGGTATTCTGGGTCTGGTGCTGTACACGGGTCTGGATCGGCGTTCTGGGACGGCTGGGACATGGACGATCCGACGGATGGGGAAGGGCGGCTGGAATCAGGACGCGCGTGGATCCGGAGTAGGCGTCAAGGACAGACGGCGGGTGAGAGGAGGTAGCGAGCCGGGAGTGGGACGACGCATGAGGACGGATGTGAGGTGGGGAGACAGAGTAAGTGGTGGATCGGGAATAGGCACGTGGACGCCGGAGGGGAGAAGAGGAAGGGAGACGAGTGATGGAAAGCCGGAGGGAACGGGAGCGCGATAAGGAATTTAGTAATGCATGAGGGGACGCGGTTATGTGGGGCGGAGCTGATCATGAAAGAAGAGTGTGGTGAGCAAGGCGGCCAGTGAAATGCGCCCGATACGATCAAGGTGGGTGGAGGTCGCAAGGTGGACGGTGAGACGGTGAGGCGGCGGTGAGGTGCGGGTGATCGGTGAGTGCGGACGGAGGGTGAGGCGGTGAGGACGGTGAGGCAGTGAGGCGGGACGGTGAGGGTGGGCGGGGTGGGAGGGCGGGGGACGGTGAGGCGGGGATGGTGAGAGCGTGGGGGCGGTGAGGCGTGGGCGGTGAGGCCGGGGGAGGCGAGGACGGGGGTGAGGGGCGGTGAGGCGGGACGGGTGAGGCGGGAGGGTGGTGTGAGGCGGGGACGGTGAGGCGGGGGTGGTGAGGCGGGGACGGTGAGGCGAGGACGGTGGGCGTGGGCGGTGAGGAGGGCGGTGGGGCAGGACGGTGGGGCGGGACGGTGAGGCGGGGACGGTGAGGTGGGGACGGTGAGGCGTGGGTGTTGAGGCGGGGACGGTGAGGCAGGACAGTGGGCGGGACGGTGAGGCGAGGACGGTGAGGCGGGGCGGTGAGGCGGGGATGGTGAGGCGGGGACGGTTGAGGCGAGGACGGTGAGGCGGGACGGTGAGGAGAGATGGCGATGAGTGGGAATAGAAGCAGGCGTGGGATGTCCAAGGGCGTAAGGGGAGTCGGAGGCGCAGCGCGGGCGGGGGCGGAGGCGTGGAGTGAAGGGAAGAGGAGATCGCCGGGGCCCGCAGAAGAGATGACTGTGCACTGACGGGGATCGAGGGGGGTAGACGTGGGTGGGTTCGGGTCGGATCGAGTCGAGTAGGCAACGAGGCGGGGGCGGGAACTACGACGGGGGCGGAGCCGGGGTTCTCGCGTTCCCGGAGTTGAGATTGCGAACATGACCCTGCGGAAGGGGAGGTAGGCGAAAAGTTTGGACGTGTTGTTGGCGATTCTTGTACAGGCTCTGCCAGACAAAATTCGAGAATCACAGCAACTTTTCGACTATTTGTCGCTTTTCCAATTTTCTATCTCCGCTCTCAATCCCAAACTCAGGATTTGCATGTTATCAACTTGCAATCTGTCTGTCGTGGCCACGTGACAGTTTAGATATTTTGTGTTTATTTGACGAGTGTTTTGGATGCGAACACAATATTTTTCCATGAATTGTTTACATTTTATGTTGTCATACGATAATATTTATTACAATGTAATATAAATAACAATTTAGCTAATAACGACAATGTAATATAAATGTGCAATGTAATATAAATATCATTTTAAGCACATTAGCATCGGTTGTAATGAGCAGTTCAATCCAGTTATTTAAATATTGTTTTCTGTTGCATCATTTTGCTTTCTGATGCAACTATTTGTATATATTGTATTATAAATATCTGAAGTTTTCTCTCTTCGGAATCGATTAATATTAGTTTGAAACACAATTTTTGTTAGATCTGAAGAATTCAAGATTTCACGGTCAGAACTTATGCATTAAAATTAGATTTTGAAATAGGCACTTGAAAGTTAATATTCTAAAATATCTTCTTTATGTACATAATAACACGCGAGTGAATATATACATCTGAATATTATTTTAATCGAGTAAAATACAACAAAAACAAAACGTTGATTGTCTTAAAATTTTATTTGAAAACTTTTATCAAGAAAACGTACTCGTATTATGGACAATCATTAAGTGATATAAAAATACATAAACCACTTTGTATACACACCATCTTCTAGAAGTAACAAAACAAAACATAGACCTTTTATGAGTATCCAAATACCTTGCACGATTACTCGGGTTTTATCAAAGAAATGTTTCGTAGTAGTGTGTAGTATGTAGTATGCAAGTTGAATGTTCAAGTTCAGTCTTTACTCGGAAGCTTCTTACATCAGAAACATTTAAAATGCACTACTTAGCATTATAATCCATTTTATTAAACCTTCACCACCAATCCATTATAATCCATTTTATTAAACATTTCAACCCATTGGATTTGTATAAATGAGAATAATTAACTATTAATTTTACTTGCTTTTGGTTGGTTGATTGGTGTGGTTTCTGAACGATTGCTTTATGCGTAACAATTTTGGACTATGAAAATAAACTAATAAATTATCTTTCTTCAACATACCATGCAATGGAAATAGCATAAATTATAATTGTACATCTACCCATGTTTTCTATCTGTAGTCTACCTACCTCTTTACATCTAGACTACAAAGACAATGCAGTCCTATGTAGACCATTTCATATAAAGTAATCAGAAAATTGTTGTAAGGATGAATTACTGTTCATAGTAGTAGATCTTTCATATTTGAAATTTCATGTTTCATTCAAAGTAAACAAATTGTATGAACATCTTACAGGCGTTCCATCAGTCAAATGTGTAAGCCTTTTAAGTGATAAAAATAAAAGTATTAAAAATTTCTTTTGTATAAACCGTATTTTAATGAGTATAATATTTAAAATTATATCATGAATTCAAAAGACGAATCAATGAATTTAAACACGACAAAATTTAAAATTTTCTTTCGTAAATGAAAAACTCAATAAATAAAACACATTCTAACGGCATCACCATATAACATAAAACGTGACATATATTTTTTGTAAACATATTTAAGCGATTGAAGAATACATAATATCATCATAAATAACAACATACGTGTCAGGAAAAATTAATAAAAAATCATATCACGTGACATTTAATGATATACCGCACTAATACATTTTTGGGTTGATTTTTACCGGATAGTCTAGGAGTTTTTTGTGGAATTTTGCTTCTATTTTTCTGTATTTTGTAAATATCCTGGTGTTCGGAAGAATTGTGGAAACCAAGTTTACGACTTGCCCAAACATCTGCTGGCTATAAAGTTTGATTACTTTTGACTATATAGATAACGCACTGAAAGTTGTCTACACAGTTTTAGGAGTAGACGTAGACTATGGGGTTTTTATGCGTAGACCGACATCACTGGTTTACGATTACAGTGATAGTTGACGTGAGAGACTGACGTTTCTGGTTGCAGAGCAGAGAATTGTATGTTTAGGCAACCCGTCGTACGGAAGTGTATGAAATACACATGTTGCCTAATCGGCCCCTAAAACACGGCAGGCGCGTTGAACGCGCGTCGGCCGGGGAAAGTCGGGAGCTACTCGCAGGGAATTTCTGCAGCCGACATCTTGGCGATGTTCAAAGGCTCAAAGAAGCCTTCGCAAGAAAGGCGCGCTTTCCCATTTGCCATCCGACAGCTCCGTATAATTCACTTAGGCGTCTTCAATGAAATTTCGAATTAAGGGGTTGAAGAAAGGCGCGCGAGGCAAACCTAATTTGACACGAGATAACGCTGCAAATTTGGATTTCTTGCCTAGTGGAGGGTACCTTAAATCTATCACCACTCTATTTGAAATTATTTTACGGTAACATTCACACAAGTGTCAACCGATTCATTTTATATGTATTATTATTTTACAAAAAAAAATAAATCGCATTCAATATTAAACGTCTGTCTTTGCTTTCCTTGTAAGTAAATCTAAAATTATGTGAAAGGTTAAGTATGCCATATAAATACTTCTGGTTATTTAAGAGTTAATGAAGAAAAAATATACTTTAAGTCGAAATTGTTCAGAAATATTTGCCTTCTGACAATTTCATTAACTACTTTCGTAAAGAACATTCTAGAAAACAAGAACCTTAAAATGAATAAATTATTCAAAAGTTCTTCTTAGTTTTAGATAAAATATGCACACAAGCAATGATAAAAAGTGTAAAAAGGAGAGATAGAAAGTTTTCGAATATTTGAACACTTAAAATACATTTAGTTTACTTTATGAAAAGTACTTACTTACTTACTAGCCAACGCCCACCCTGCAGGTTAGCATTTGGTGACGCGCTGACCAGTATAGACGGGCTGTCTCTCTGTAGAAAGTCGTCCTCTGCCGAGTTTGTGTTGGCACTCAGGCTGGGAACATCGGAAGGTGTTGCATCCATCTTTGGACCATTACAGAGAACACATGCGTCGGTTTCGAAGACACCTATACGGTACAGGTGGCTGGCAAGGTTAGTCGTGTCCTGTAGTTGTTCTGAACACGCGACACTCGTGGCTCGGGTAGATTGTGGGGGATGGTGTTTCCGTAAGGCTGAGCAAAGTTTTCCAGCGGCGCTCTCGATTCGCCGTGCTTTTACCCAGACATTTTATGACTGCTTTATGCAGATATACATTCTATTATTACCTTTATGAAAAGTTGTGGGTTTTAAAATATCGAAGATGAGATCATAAGTGTCTGTGTGATTTTGCATTACAATTGCAATAAAAAGCGACCGCTGGATAATTATAGAGTTTCAAATATCTCTAATTAACGCAGTACTATTCATATCAAGCACTCTCTTCTCAGATGACTGTTGCTCTGGATAGGTATAAGCTCTGGAAACGTCATAGTTTGGAAAATATAATTCTGTTGTGATGATACAACAACCTGGTGAAAATGTACATATACATTCTATTATGGATATAGGCGCACATAAGAGGTTTTAGTAGAGACTAATTGTGACATTCGTACCTCCTAAGCAAACGATTTTATTAGATTTCAATTCATTTGTGTTTCAACAACCGTTTGGACGACCCCAACGTTCATTTTAATAACCACAAACTGAAGCTCATATTTATGTATCATCTCAAATATAACATTCACGAAGACCTGAACCCATTTGTACACGTACTACATTTTCTGTTGAAGCATGAGTACCAACACAGTAGCTTCACATATTTGTATATACAATGTTCTCTGCAAGTAAATGCAGAACAATTGAGAATCTAATAACAACCTTATGTGATGGCTAGTTGTTCGAGGATCTTCAAAAGTCAATTTCCGTGCACGAAATGACCCAGAGAATAGAATCTTGCAATTTTGCTCGGCAGTGTCCGAGAGTTGCTTCCCTCACTACAGAGTGAGCAGAAACACTAATTGGATCGTCAGAAAATGGAGCATCGCCGTTGGAGAGAGCGGCATTCAAGTGTGCAACGAACCGTGGACCTCTGGATTCGGAGAATTGCATAGGAATTTGCAGGCATCTCACAGAGCATTAGCGAAAATAGCAACAGCAAGGGGAGAAGAGAAGGAATAAGAATAGAATAAAGAATGAGTAAAGAAAAATGGAAAAGAATAGGAAGGTTAAAAGTGAAACAAGAGATCATATAAGTCGATAAAAAAGAGCAGATAGGAAAAAAGAGATGGTCAATGAAACTGGAAGTGTAATGGAGCGGTAGTGTGGTGATTGTGGATCTGCGATTGATAGAGTGGAGAATGTTCCGAAAGTAACGCGAACTGATGTCTTGAATAAGTCTGTAGTAGGTAGAACTCAGAGATTAAGGGATCGCGGCACGTGATGAGAAAGACAAGCAGGATCGATGGTTGTGGGGGGGAGAAGCGATGGTATCTGCAATGGCAGGGTCAAGTCAGGAGACGATAGGCGGAAGACGAGACGAAGAGGAGACGAGGGCGGAGACGAGGGCGGAGACGAGGGCGGACGAGGGCGAGGACGAGGGGGAGACGAGGGCGGAGACGAGGGCGGAGACGAGGGCGGAGAGGGAGGGCGGAGACGAGGGCGGAGACGAGGGCGGAGACGAGGGCGGAGACGAGGGCGGAGACGAGGCGGAGACGAGGGCGGAGAGAGGGCGGAGACGAGGGCGGAGGGACGGGGGGAGAGGGCGGAGACGAGGGCGGAGACGAGGGCGGAGACGAGGGCGGGAGACGAGGGCGGAGACGAGGCGGAGACGAGGGCGGAGACCGAGGGCGGAGACGAGGGCGGAGACGAGGGCGGAGACGAGGGCGGAGACGAGGCGGAGACGAGGGCGGAGGACGAGGGCGGAGACCGAGGGCGGAGACGAGGGCGGAGACGAGGGCGGAGACGAGGGCGGAGACGAGGGCGGAGACGCGGGCGGAGGACGAGGGCGGAGACGAGGGCGGAGACGAGGGCGGAGACGAGGGCGGAGACGAGAACGGAGACGAGAGATGGAGAAGAGTGCGGGACGAGTGCGGGGACGAGATGCGGGGACGAGTGCGGGGACGAGTGCGGGGGACGAGAGCGGGGACGGAGAGCGGGACGAGAGTGGAGGACGAGAGCGGGGACGAGAGTGGAGACGAGACGAAAGGGGAGACGAGACGAAAGGGGAGACGAGACGAAAGGGGAGACGAGACGAAGGGGAGACGAGAACGGAGACGAGAGCGGAGAAGAGAAAGGTGAAGAAAGCAGAGACGAGAGTGGAGACAAGAGCGGAGATAAAAGAGAGCAAATGAGAACGGCGAAGAGAGCGGAGACGATTGGAGACAAAAGCGCAGACGAGAAGAGACGAGGCCATAGACGAGAGAGCAGGTAAGGGTAGAGGTGAGGGCGAGGACAAGACAGAGAGAGAGGACGGATGCGAGGACGTGGCGGTGGCGTCGGAGTGGTGAGAGCGGAGGCGCTGTTTGGGGATGGGGGACGATAGGTCGCGGTCTCTCCCCGCGCCACTTGCAGCCCGGTCCCTGGACAGCGCCGATATTCCCGCTGCCTCCCTACGCGTGACAAGGACGCTCCTGGCTGATTCGAAGGCGGCCGAGCAGAGAGGAGAGCAACCCGATTCCACAGCGGCAATGAGCTGGAAACGAAGGAAGCAATGACGGAGAAAAAATAGCGATGGACGCTCTTGGTGACATAATACGACACATTAATATATAAACATCTGTAAAGTGATTACACTAAACGATGTATTCCATCTAGAATAAATAAATATGTTATAAAGTATTTGAAAAAAAAACAAGAAATAAACGAGAAATATTCTTCGATAAAAATATATTTTACCAACGAGTTATTTTACAGAAAGAAGCTAATGAAAAACGAGTGTAGGAAAAAGTGAGGAAAATAATGGAACATGACAAACGTCTGGATAATGAGAGTATTGACTACACTACAAAAAGTTTGTGTAAATATCATAATGGACGAAGGAAAGAAAACTGCACACTTTGTAATGATAATAGAGAAATGGAAATCTGAGAATGGAGAATGTACAATAATTCAACCGGCGAAGAAAACAGAAATGTCGAAAAGTATTATAAACACAGTGATATGAGTGGAAATGGAGGAGGGGGAGCGATGCAATATCTGTTGGGAGGCGGGCGGCGGGCGGCGGGGAGGGCAGCGAGCGGAGGGCGGGCGAGGGCGGCGGGCAGGGACGGCGGGCGGCATCGCTCAGATTTCAGGGGGCACTTGCGGCCCCTCAATTAGAGCGCGTAACGTCCGCCGTGGGCTAGAGTCCAGAGGTCCGCTGGTTGGCTGGCTATGGGGAGGTTGTTAGGAGGGGGCACTGCGAGTGGAAATAGAGTTTATAGAGGCAATAGGAATGGGTGGTGAGATGCTACGACGAAAAATGTGTTAACAATGGTGAAAAGTTGTCATGAGGTGAAACGGTGGTGAGCTCATACTACTTTGGTTGTGGTAGGATCTTCGATCGGCTTGCTTAGGATCTGGGGAGATCAGTGTGAATAGAGTTGTATCAGAGGAGTAGCGGGGATGGCAATGACGGCACCTCGTTGCTGACAAAGTAGCTACGGGGCAGTTGAAGAAGCGCAACGGCGGTAGCGGTAGTGATGGCACCGCCCCTCGGCCGCTCGTTGGTTAGCGTGCTCGCTTTTCATGGCAGCAATGCCGGGTTTGATTCCCGGACGAGGCAAGATTATAATTGCGTTTTCCTTACAAATGTACTAGTATCTATTGCTGTGTGACGATGAGAAAGCCTACCCTAAGGTTAAGAAGACCAGTATATAGAGTGAATGGATGTACATAGAGTAGAGGTTATCCCGTGGCCGAGAGGCTCGGCCACCGCTAGTCGGCCAAGGCCCGTGGCGGGCTGTCCAGCCAAAGGACATGGCCGGTGGTGTTGGTGAAGGTGCTGGCGAGCGGTGACGGGTGACGGAAGTGGTGGCGCAGGTGGTGGCGCGATTCAGGGACAGAGAGGGGGAGGGGCAGAGGCAGAAGGAGGAGAAGGGGCACAGGATGGGGCAGGCCGACTTCCGAGAACTGGAAGGCCGTTGGAAGCCTTAACGAGTGACGGAGATAATGAGATCTGGCAGAAATTCCGTGCCTAAGTGCAGAAGGCCACTTGAGAAATTCCGGGCTGAGGTGACGAGCTGTCAGGTGAATTTGGTCTGCAGCATTTTGGATATAAGGGGACTGACATATTTTTCTGTACTTTATGAAAATGTTACAATGGAAAATAAATCCTGTCGAAGGAATAAATCCTATAGTAACGAATTTTTAGAGTTATAATATTATTTCTTTCTTGAATATCCGATTTTTACCCCAGAAATGTATTACGCAAAATCGGTTTGCCTACTAGCTTCTTCTGTCACTCACCGTCACCGCTAAAAAAGCACAGTGTTGCCGTTCAAATATTGATCATGCGTCCATATGCGAACCTACAATTTCTCTTTAATACTCAATGTTTAAGTAAGTATATTCCATTATATTTTCTTCCACTGATATATAAATAATTATATAACTAATTTTAACAAAATGTATTACATTGAAACATTGAAGAAAGTAAATATTGGTAATATGTTGTTGCATCACCCAAGGGAAATTCGCAACAAATTTACGCATGCTAATTAAACGGGATATTTTTATTAAATTTTCTTGAGTACTTATGTCTATGTGTATAACCTTCAAAATACTTCTAACGATTGGAATAGTCTATTTTTTACTAGAAGTCGTTTTCTGGCAAGGATGGGTGGGAGATCTTCCCGGTCCTTCGGGCTCAATAACTTAAGTCTTTCACAATCACTTGCCCTAATCGTAAACTGTGTTTGAACTCAGTGTGGAATGTCTGTGTGCAAAATTAATGAATTGGCTTCCTGCACCCATGAACATGACACAAGCATCAAAGGAAGGCCTCAGGCTAGCACTGACATACAGTACAGGACCCTGATATTCGTAAGGGCTACTTGGGCGTGATGATTGACGAATACTAGGGCGCTCTTCAACTGAGGATTGTCCCAAGGGCGCGGACGTTACCTTGGGAACCCCTACCTAGGTCCCTTACTCGCTCACAGATGGAAACCGGAAAGAGGAGGCAAAACAGAAAAGATAGCTCCGACTCAAAGGAAGGAGAATACGAAAGTCTGTAATATTTATAGCATCACTATATTACACCTTTAACATTGAATATTACGAAGAATTCATCTTTATTAATGCAAAGAATTTCCAAATATTTACTCTTCAAATCATTTTATAAACAATCGTTCAAAATATTAATAGTTTTCGCGTAATTTCGAGAACTGAAATGTGGAGACATGCAAAAATGTTACGAATATATTACAGTTCCCAGTTAACGTTAAAGGAGGTCGTGGTGTTAAGATTGCATTTGCTAGCATGCGCGATTCTCTCCCGCAGCTCCGGTATTCGAATCCCAGCGTGAGAAAATGTTTTATTGTTTTTTCTGTGACATTTTTTTAAGAATAGAAAACATTACCTTAGAGTAAAACTATTAGAATAATTCTGTTGGAGGTAAAATTATTAATAAACGTTTGATATGTCTTCAATACACATGCTCCTTCCATCAATAAAGCATCATTTTTCTCTTCCTTCTCACCCTCCTGAAATTCCTGTTATCTCTGGTTGATTGCCGTTGTGTTCGGTCCGGTTTGGACACACGTTAACGCAGTCCTTAACATTACAGTTTTTGGAAACAGTCATAGTGAAATCAGCATAAAATGTTGATGGTAATGCTCATCTTCACAAAACGTAATTTCGCCCAAAGAGAATCCCATTTTTGGAAAACAATTGTCGCTATTCGCCTAAGCGATTCACCCTGAGACACCTGACAATTCCCGTTTAAAGGTTTCTTCCGTTTCCCATTTGCATGTTTGACAAACAGGAAAAGCAACGTGTTATTCAGATCTAATGCCACGGAACCCGAATATGTTTTCACTGAAGACAAGGATCTGTAGAATCCAGGGACCACGTAAGATAGATTTTACTTCCTTAGGGACTACAACAAAAAATTACAAAATCAGTAGCCAGGAATCACGTACCATTTTATTCGCTTAATGAGCTCATTGCATATATGTGACTCTCATACAATTGGTTTAGATTGTCCAGTATTTGAATGCAATACATAAAGTGACATGGCTTTTATTAGATATCATACGTGTATAGACAAATGATAATATTGTTTGTTATTCGAACACTATGAATAGCGTGATTCTTTTGAGGAACACACCGATTCGTGATTTTAATTACACACAATAGTTGTCGAGAAAACCGTAATGCATTCTGCTCCATTGAATTTCGTACGTATAATTAGTATTCATTTGAATACAATTGTCATTCTTCGTCGAGAGTTGCTAGCTGTCACAACCAAACAAAATGTCAACCACGAACATATGAATTCATGAATAAAAATACCTTTACGAAATATCAGTAATGAATAGTTTTCCAAACAAAATGTATGATATTGTGAAGGGAATTATTTCCACCGCTGTAATTTCAGACTTGGATTGATGTTTTCTATTAGTTTCCTATTTGTAGCCTTGTATCTGATCTGAAACTACAGTATTTTTGAAGTTTATCTCCCACCACCCTACCGATACAATCCGTGTATTATAATGTATTACTATCGGATGAGTTAGTGCTACGAGCTTTCTATGGGCAAATAAATCTTTGTAAACTTAGAGTCTCTGAGTTCAAATGCATTTTCACCACATGCTAAGTAGCGGGATAGACATAGCCCCCTGCGCTGATAATTCAAGATAGCGGCTGAGCAGCCATCAATTCATCAATTCAAAAGGTCATCAACAATTCAAAAGATTTAATTTTACTCTCAATTGATAAAATATGACTGATGTGTGTAATTTTAATGGAACATTTCTTTGCTTTAGTTACTGAAATGAGAATTAATTTCCTCTCTTGGAGCAGTAACTACCACCGGACTTCTCTAAAGACTTTCAAAAGACTGTAATGGTCCGGTAGTTGGTAACGGACAAGCCCTCGAGCGTTTTGTACATCCCTTACTTTTAAACTACGTGCAAGTTGCTCCGGATGTAGTGCTCAAAACCTCTTAGACCCTGATGTCAAGGTTGACGGCACTAACGGGAGTCTGTGGCACTGGTAGCACCACGAAATCACCCCTCCAAGCAGTTGATCTCCTCGCCACAAGAGAGCAGTAGGTAACCTGAACTTTATTATGCTTCACACCCTGAACGCTTTTACGCTTTTACCACGAAGTTGAAAACACGGCGGGATTACTACAAATCGTTTCCTTTCCCGACGCTAGTTGCGCTGAGGAGCTCGTGTCATGCCACGGTGCCACAAAGCGTGCCACTGCCACCAGGAAATATAGATCTCACAGTCTTAGACAATTAGTTACCTTGCTCACGTTCTTGACATGCCTGATTTACATAATTGTGCCTCCCCTACAACGATATCCACTCCCATTCTTTCTCTCTCGAAGTGAGGGCAGAACGCCTTCCACTTGACAAAAGCAGACCTTGATGATGGGACTCAAGGTTGCCACCAATCCTTTTAGCAAGCGAGTCAGTGGCGTCGTATCTCCCTACCCCAACATCTGCTTCACCCCCTCTCTAGTCACCTCTGACACTCCCCCCAGTTTGCTCGCTTCCAAAGCACTCAATGGCGGGTCGGTGGCACCTGGTGTCGATTACGAAATAGGCAAGATGACTTGAGAAGACGAGGGCGAGGGTGATGTGTGAGGAATCGTTTCGGGGATGAGGGTGAGATGGAGGGCGAGGACGAGGGTGAAGGCGAGGGTGAAGGCGAGGGTGAAGGCGAGGGCGAAGGCAATGCCGATGGCGAGAATAAAGTTTGGCTCCTCGCGAAATCCTGTCTATTAGGAAAAGTGATCGTTATGATGGATAGAGAAGTGAGCAAGTATATTGTGAAGATGAAAAAGGTTCTGCACGCGGGATAAGGGATATTGAAAGAAAAAATTATGGTCGAACTTTTTTCATAATAGAACGTATGCGCCAAAAAAATTCTCTTGTGAAGCTTATTTGAAACATTTGTAATATGCTAGGTATTGTTTCAAAAGCGAGTTCAGCATATTGTTTTTCTGAAAACAGAAGAAAAAATAATTCTGCATAGACTGTATATGTACAGACACTATATATATTAGACTCTAAGGTACAAAATAATAATGTTTTACAAGGTCAATTTTAGCTGAAAACTGCAATAATCGAGTTTATGATATATGATAATACATTTATAAAAAATATTCAATTTTGTTTACATAACAAAGTGTGTATTATATGTATTTGGCATTTTAGGATAGGATTAATGCGACTATTGTCAGTTAGCTGTGTTCCCGTGACTGATTCTGTTTTTATTTATTTTCACGTCTACGGCTAAAGGACTCAAACGGCGAGCATGACGTGTTCCTTTCACTGTACCTAGCATACATGGCTTGTCTGAACTTGTCTTTCGTCACTTAGCTATAGAAACAGAGACGATTGTAATGGAATGCTACAACTACCCCCCCCGTCAACGCCCACCCTCGAGCTGATATACATAGATTTCATGTGTCACGTTGGAAGGAGGAAGAGGCCTCAGACAAATTGAAGCCTCCTGGCACAACGCAATAGTTGGAATGGGAAAGTATGTAGTCAGTCATCAAGATGACCCTCTAATGAGGCAGGTCATGAAATCTGACCGAAGAATGGGAAACAGAGGCATTGTTAGTGTAGCAAGAAGCATTGTGAAGAAAATTATTGAAGATACGCCAAATAACACAGGCACTGAACTTCTGATGCTACTAAACATGAAACGTGAGACACAAAAATGTTAAAGAAATGGGGAGACAAACTACTCCATGGAGAGTATGTAAAACGAATGGACAAGGTGCAGATCAATAAAGATAAATCATTTATGTGGCTTAAAAGAATGAAGTGAATGTGGCGAATGAAGCCAGAATCGGAAGCAGTTTTAATAGCTGCCCTAGATCAGGCGTTGAGAAGACGAGATAATGACCTATTAAGTCCCAAATTATTTTTACTTGCGTTTTTTTAATGAAATTCAAAAAAATCATCATAATTGAGTGCTCGTTATTTCATTTTATAAAAATTAATTCAAATTATTAATTTGGGCAGGTGTGGAGGAATGTCCTCATATGAGGACGCTGGGACTTGGTATGAAGTTTTTCACAATAATAAAAATAAGTCTTCATGACAAATGTCTGTGCCCACTGGATTCGAATTCTAGTAACAACTTTTCCAAATTTAAAACAAAAATACGATTACAAGAATATTTTCAAAAAGAACTTGATGCTAATAATTGAACAGACTTCTACTACAAATATATTTTCGAAAATTATTTTGTACTCAGCTAAGATTATGCTACAAAAGTGATTTCAGAAAAATCTACTTTACTTTCTGAATTGGAATAGACCAAAACATTCCACACAGAGAGAAAGATTGCATGTAGCACAGTATTTGCAAGGTTTGCTTATGCATAATGGCTGGTGATATTATGCATATGCAATTCTCGTGATAATGTGTCTTTTCCTATCGAATCTTACGTCAGGCAGCATGCTTGCTGGAGAAGACAAAACTGATACTGAAGGCCTTGCTTTCGTCGCCAATACCTTTCTTCAAATAGGAAACAGCAATTTTGGCAATGAAGCAAATTATATAAACAATACGTATTGACAACAGTCATGTCAATGATTCTAGTAAATAAGCACCAAAACGTTTTTACGAATAGCTATTGTGTGGTTATCCAGGAGCCATTCGTTTTGATAAACTACTCCTATGTATTTATTGTAAGTGTGAAGGGAAGTTGGTTGACTGAGCTGAATCCTTTTCCTTTCTTTCTTGCAGAATCTTGGAACTACTATAGTGCGATTTTTATGAAGCTGTCTCTCAAGGCCCGTCTTCACAATGAAATATATCACGGCATTTCGCGTCTTTCTCGGTCGTGCCGCTAGATGTTGCATGATCAAACAGTGCTTGATAGGTCGCGGTCGCGTTTGTCCTTGTTTCAGATTTGTTTCCCTCCATAATTCCTCGGTAATAAACATGCAATGCAAAATCCAACTCTTTAACAAGTTGTTCACTTCACGAAAGAATTGTATAACATAAAGTCCCAGCGTCCTCATATGAGGACGGTATTAAAGTATCAACGTCTCGAAATCCATGAATCAAATAACTGCACAATTTTATATTCTTCGTGAAGTATGAACACAAACTAACACTATGTAATCAGTTTAGCAACTCACCGAAATATAGAAAAGTAGATATAATCAAATATTTTATCAACGCAAAGTATAAAATACACTAACTTAGAAAGCTATAAAACTACAATAATATAAATCTGAGCGCTAACAAACATTTATACCTGTTTAATGAACCTTTGTGGTGTTGCCAAACAACAATTTAATGGGGAATACAATTTATAATGTAATGAAATAATACAAAATTTCATTGTCGTCAATTGAGGACGTTGGTACTTAATGGGTTAAGTTGATTCTCAAAATTTCTCAATATGATAAATGCCGAATCAAGGACATCATTTGCCAGGATCAAGTAGAACCCACTGATCAAATTGTCTCAGCTTGTTCAATTCTGGCAAAGATCGAATATTTGAAAAGACACGACAGGGTGGATAGTTACCTCTGTACCGCCCTCAAAGTTCCAAACACATGCTCCAAGTGGTACAACACTCACCAAAATCGATGATGTCTGTTCGATTGTACACAACACTGTACAATCAACAAATTCAAACCAATCTCATGATTGTGGCAAACAAACCGAATATTGTTATCCGATATTTGGAGAAAAAACATGTCTACTTGTAAATGTTGCTGTGCCGGGCGATCAAAACGTCGTAACCAAAGAGGCAGAGAAACATCTTAAATACAATCGAGATCGAAATTGAGATCAACTGAATTTGGGGCGTAAAAGCGCAGGTCGTACCGATAGTCATCGGAGCTCTGAGATTTGTTCCGCAAAATTTGACCGAGAACTTTGCTAAATTTCCAAGTCATTCAAAAGACTGGGAAGTGCAAGACAGTACTTTGTTTGGAACAGCCCACAGTTTGCGCAAAGTATTGTAGAGTCACTGACAGTCCCTAGATCTGTTCCTTAGGTAGCTGGTTGCAACCTGGAGTAGATTTTATATTCGTGATATAGAGGAAAAACACGAATAATAATAATAATAATAATAATAATAATAATAATAATATAATAATAATAATAAGTTAGCAAGCTCATAGATATACTATGAGTTCAGATAGCATTTGCGAGTAGCATTGTTCATTGCCAAAATTTTGCATATTACCTAGTTGCAAGCTATTTCAATTTATTGTATAGAATGGCGTGACACGGAACAGTTTTAATAACGAACATTCCCTTGCTTTTTGAATGCTTCTCGGATACAGTAAAGTGGTGCTGGGAGGCAGTGATCGTCAGGTGAATTCATGTCAGACAACCAGTATTAGCTTGCAACGAACAGCTGCCACTTGAAATTCCTACAGATTTCAATTTTTTTAACCCTCACCCGGGCGCGTTGGGAAATTCCGTTCTCCGCATCGAATTTTTTCTCTCTCGTTCCCGGAAAATTCAACAACCGACCGCGTCTCACTTATGTCTCTTTCAACATCTGCTCGTGTCAACGGTGTTGTTTTGATATTTGAAGATACAGGACTTCAATTTTTAATCTTTATTATCTAAATAATACAGTATGTGAACAGAATTCACCACGCGCCTGGTGATGTGAATAAAATCTTTAAGTTCAACTTCCTACAGACTACCTGTGCAACTATCTACTTTCCTTTATATCTAGTCTTTTTAAGCTATTTTTGAAATATTTTTGGTTTTAGGCCGTATGAACACGTGTAAGGACAAAATGACCGCTACATGAAACTGCATACATTGCGAAATTTTGAAAAACCAACTGATCAGTATGGAGTGTAATGTATGTTGTAACTTTGTGAACAATATTCATATAACGTAATTATGTGTGCAAAAAGTGAAAATAAAGGATGAAATCTATTCAGTAGAATTGATTGATTGATAGTGATTCCGGGCGCGTCAACCAGAGAGAGCTTTCTTCCCGTAATTGTAGTGCATCTTTATCCATCAATAGATGGCTGTGGTGAGATCCCCGCTGGATGGTGAGATCCGACGCCGACTTACCGTCGACTAGCGGTAATTAGTCGACTATTCTCCAACCAGGTATCTCCCACCTGCGGGGCACCGCCCCAGCCGGAGAAGATCTAAACAACCGACCGGTCTCCTGGAACGTGTGGCAGTGTAGTGCATGTTAGTGTAAGTGTGTGTGTAAGAGAGGATAGGACAAGGAAGTGAAAGGAAAGATCGCGCTCGGTCAGTGGCCCGTTTGTTAGGGTAATTCTCCGGATTCGCCTGGTGTTGATCGGAAAACCACGGAAAATTCCGATCAGAGTAACCGGCCCCTAGAATTATCCTTCAGACGACTGAATTCAACTTAGCTGACAAGCTAGTGTCGAAAATCCTGCCACCGTCGAGACTTGAACCTAGGACCTCCCAGTCAGAGGCACTTCAGTGTATTCAGAAGGAGAATGTTGGCAATTTACCACGCACCTGGTAATGTAAGTTTTCAATTGTCTTCTGCCCATTCAATTGTCGTTTTCAGATAATATATTCAACTAAAGTTTTAGAGATAACATTTTGATACTTTTGGTACTGCAAATTACTAAAACGATGCTAATAACATACGTGATTATGAATGGAAAATATATTCTTAATTTAAAAAATTGTGTCTATTTAATAATCCTGTAACTTATTTTAATCGCCTAAACATCAATCCTCATGTCTCTTACTCCAAAGTCTAGTCACAATGAATGAGAATTAGCACCATTTCACTTTTGGTACAGAAATCTCTTTCTTTGAGCATTTTGCTCATTTATTATGATCATGTTTTCGTATAATAATTTTTATATTGAATTTAATAAACTAACACAAATAAGAAACAATGTTTAATGTAAGCCAAGGAAGATTCTTTAAATAATATACAATAAAATTTGAAACTGAGTTATGTGCCAATGTTTGAGTTGAAATAAATTGAATGACTTTGTATTAAATGCAGACATTAAACAACAAAAGGAATAGTTACAGTAAATACGCATTGTCAAAAATTAATTTTTTGATTTAAATACCCGTTTACATTAATCATGATACGAGTTTTCTTCCTTAACATTTAAAGTAAATTCGCAAATATTCGCATTCTCATTTGTACCCGCACATTATATGCCTTGCGTCATCCAATACAACCCGCCGTCTTACATGCTTCCCCTTCGCATTCTCAAAACGGGACGGAACAAATCACCAAACCTCGTCCCCGCCAAAATACCTGCGAGTGCAACCATTTTCTCATTTTCTACTACATTGCTCTCGCGGTCTTCTAGCCTGTTCTGCGAGGGCGAACACAGGACAGATGCACCGTCTCCGAGCCGGGAGGGCGTCACCGATGACCGGAGCCTGAGTCAACAAGTGCAGCGCGTCTTATTTGGGCAGGGCGTGGTCCGGGCGCAAGGGGAGAGGAAGAGGAACAAACGAAAGACGAGGGCCCTGAAGGAAATACGGCATTAGACGGTCGATAGGCGACGCCTGGGTGTGCACCAGCGGAAGTGGGGGCGGGGGCATGTGAAGAGCGTGGGTTGAGCGAGGGGGTGGAAACAAGCAGAGGCGGAAACCGGTGGTGGCGGGGACGAGGGCTGGGGGGGAAGAGGGCTAGCGGGGACGAGAGCTGGCGGGGACGAGGGCTGGCGGGAATGAGGGCTGGCGGGGACGAGGGCTGGAGGGGACGAGGGCTGAGGGGGACGAGGGCTGAGGGGGACGAGGGCTGAGGGGGACGAGGGCTGGCGGGGACAAGGGCTGACGGGGATGTGGGCTGGCGGGAATGAGGGCTGGCGGGAACGAGGGCTGCGGGAACGAGGGCTGGCGGGAACGAGGGCTGGCGGGAACGAGGGCTGGCGGGGACGAGGGCTGGCGGGAACGAGGGCTGGCGGGAACGAGGGCTGGCGGGGACGAGGGCTGGCGGGAACGAGGGCTGGCGCGACGAGGGCTGGCGGGGACGAGGGCTGGCGGGACGAGGGCTGGTGGGTACGAGGGCTGGCGGGGACAAAGGTTGACGAGGACGAGGGCTGGCTGGATCGAGGGCAGGTTGGATTGTGGGGCTGGATGGATCGAGGGCTGGCTGGAACAAGGGGTGGAAGGAACGAGGCTGAGATATGACATGGAGAAGGGACAACAGTGGGTGAGCTCTGAGTCGAGGGGCGGCGGGGATGGACTGTAGTGCTGAGAGCACGGGACAAAATGTGGAAACTGCATACGAAGGGACGGAGTTGATGGTGGAAGCAGAACGGAGTAAGTCAATTGTGCTGGCGACATCACACGGGAAAGGAGAGAGAATCGTACTCGATTTCCGGCGCCTCCCCATTCTACTCTGCCCATCCCCGTCTCCATCTACATTTTTGTAAATACAAGGACTGCGCAGAGTTCTCAGATCTACGTTCAGCGTCACCTGGCTCCGCACTGTTCTATTTGCATCCATTACAAAAATATACGAGTAGAGGATTCGTTATATTCATGAGGCACGTCGAAATATTTTTCGAGATTGGCGTAAGTTAAATTTCGCCATTGCTATCCTTGTGTACAAGAAAGAGTATGCGTGATTTTTAAAAAAAAAATCCCATCCACAAATAAGAAATTCGCAAATAAACATTACTGTAAATATAAACAAAAGTTCTAGATATGCTTAGTGATGTATACTATTCAAAAACTATAAGTAAAAGTACCATAAGAATAACATAAAAATGTGTAGATGGACCTTAAATTTTCACTCAGTAAATCTGAATCACAGCCTGAGTCATATCACTTTCGTACAAAAGCATGCAATAGAGACATTCAAAGAAGACATGAGAGGAAATGAAAGAAGAATATAATTAGCATTGGAGGACTGGCAAGTGCCGAAAATGAAGAACTAGAAAAAACAATAGTTGTAGGACAGAGAGAGAGGAGGCGTGTAAGGGATGGCGACGTAGAGGTAGCAGGACAAGCATTGACACTGACTCTCGTACGAGAAAACAACACCAGCTGAACCCTTGCAGTGATTTCGCACAAAAGTAGGAACTGCAGAAACGTTTCAACAGAAAAAATATTCTCTACACGGAAAATCAAAGCTCCATATATATTGTTTTCTTTCGTTCAGGTTTCATTCCCGAAGACTAATGAAATGAGTTGGTTTTCCAATTTTGGAACGATATGATTACTTTTCACAATGATTACATAGTTAAACATATTTTTGAAAATTTATTAGAAATGTATGTTGCACCAAGATTTTTACGTATATGTATATTTGTATGTGTGTGTGTTAAAGAAAGAATCTATTAGTCACCTTAATTTAAAAACGTGATGTTTCATATATAATTGTAATCACAGAATTTTTGTGAAGGTTACATATGTCAAACAAAAAATTTCGTCAACATTATCATAGTCGTGAAACAATTACAGAGCATTGCGATTAATAGATTCATGAAATGTTGACATTTAAAAATTTTCCTACATCTTCAAAAAACTGACTATTTTCACTTCGCTAAATATAACCTCTCACTCACGTTTCGTGGTAGAAGACGAAATGACGTTCACTTTCCATCCGATTGCTACTCGCACAATGAAATAATGAGCAAGTGACGGCAGGAGAGCGATCACTCTAATATTTGAAAGATATTATAAATATTTCGAGTTTATACTATACAATCGGTTTATAACAGCAAATGCTACCATATCTAGGCTCCACCACCATTCATTAAAGAAAAAAGAAATAATGTTCAGTACAAGGCTCAAACATCTTCTAAACAAAAACCATTAGTGTTCTACATATAAGGATTAAAAAAATTTTGATACAGTAAAACTTCCTTAATGCGGAACGTATGTAATACGGAAATATAATGTGAACATAAATCGTGGTCCTGCGAATCACAAATTCTGTAGTATTACATTGCATAAAGCAGAATCATGTCTAATACGAGAAAAATTCTGGTCGCTTGAGGTTCCACTTTGAGCACGTTTTACTGTATACAGCGACTCTTCAAAGGCTAAGGTCTCAGAACCATGAGTGATAGCACACGGAGAAGATTATATATACAGGGTCTCCCATTTAACTTAACAAATCAAAATAACTCGAAAAATAAGGCAAAAAAACCAATCAAAAAATGTTTCAGACCAAACTTATGTATTTTTTAGAGTAGAATCCGAATCTGCAACAAACAGTGGGGGTTCCCATTTAAGATATCAAAGTTGGCTCCCGCCTCACCCTCAAGGGGCGAGCGTGGAAGTTTGATTTTAGGTCTAACAGATGTTCCCCTTGGAGATATTAATTTTTTGCCTTTGACATATTTTTGTTCGTTGCATATTTTTCGAGTTATTTTGATTTGTCAAGTTAAATGGGACATCTTGTATAATGATACGAATGAAGGAGTAATTACGGAATGAGAGACAGCGTAAACGGAACCCCTAAAACACCTGCCGAGAGCTCACTTTATCTATCACAAATTCCACGTGGATCATCGGGAGAGATGGCTCAGTGTATCAACCTGATGTCAATGCAGTCCCTCTGACCGGGAGGTTCTAGGTCTGAGTCCCGACGGCGGCAGGATTTTCGACACTAGTTGGTCATCTAGGTCGAATTCAGTCGCTGACAGGAGGAGAATTCCAGCAGCCGGCTGCTCTGATCGGTAGTTTTCCGTGGTTTCTCCGATCAACACCAGGTGAATGCCGGAGCAGTACCTAACAAACGGGCTACGGACAGCGCGCGATCTTTCCTTTCTCTTCCTTGTCCTATCCTCACCCTTTAAACACACACACACTACCATGCTCTACACTAGCACACATGCCGGGAGACCGGTCGGGAGCTGAGAGCGTGTCCTGGCTGGGGCAGTGCCCAGCTGGAGGGGCCATCCAGCGGGGCAAAGATCATCGCCACCTCCCGAGAAAAAAAACACTTGGTACTAATGACCCAAGTAGTTGACGCGCCCGGATACACGAATCAATCAATCCACGTGGATCGGTCGTGGATGAATGCGGGGCCCCAGGGGCGCGCGGCGTGTGCCCCAGGACCTTGTAACTCTCCATCAAAACCGGGTACAAAGCTCGAGGGTCCTACTAGTGTCGCCGGGTACAGGCACGCCAACATCGGCACCTCAAAATTGTGGGATGTACGAAAAGTTTCTTCTAAATGTTCAATTATTCAAAATATATACATATAAGAAACCGCTGAAGAAAGCGCGAACATCGACGCTAACTTCTGTAGCATTACGCGCCTGCTTGAACGTCATGCGAACCTACGTAGCTGCCATACACGTTTGAAGTATCGTTGGCAGTAGTTCGTATTTTAGTTCTGCTAAGAAGGTGCTGCTGAAGAGGGCGCCACTGTAATGGTCTCCACCACGGCATATGGGAGTTGAAGGGCCCTGGTGTGCGCCACCAGCCTCTGTCCACGAGCGAAAGCAGAGCTCGCCGACGAGGAAGAAGTCCGAGCGAGGAGAAGGCGTCGCGTGAGCGGAAGGCGCGCGGAGCTGCTCCCAGCTGCCGGGCGGCTCCGCGAAAGAGGCGCCGAGAGAGAGAGGCTGCGGCCGGCGCGGAGCGCGACGAGCGAAAGAGGGTTGAGTCCCTAGATACAGAGAGCAGCGCGAACGCCGCCATTTAATATCCTCTCACCCATCAACCCCGTCAGGCACCAATCAGGAACCGAAGAGAAATTATAACTATTGGTAACATTACGAAAAGTTTTAAGAATGTTAATACTGGTTTGAGGTAGATTCATGGTTCTCAACATACAGAATACTACACAGTTTCAATTTTCCTGACAACTGGACATAAAATGGCGGGATCGGTGGAACAATGGAATGCGCTACTCTCTGTATCTAGGGACTCTAGGTGGGGGCTGATGCGGATGGAGCCGAGGGGCCAACAAGGGGTTGGATGACGCGGAGGAGGTGAGGTGTGGCACAGCGGCAAATAAATTAGGTATGGTGGGGTAAAGTCGTGATCGGGAGGGGCCGTACGAGACTGGAATAAAGTGCAAACATCCAGGCGGGGTGGTAGCGAAACTGAGAGCCAAGGCGGGAGCGTTCTCGGACGGCATGGGCAAGATGAGGTGCGAGAAGCAAGGTGGGCGTAGGGCGACGGTGCGGTTGAAACCAGCAGTGTGTGCGTGTTTAAGAGTGGAAGCGAGAGTACGGGGCGAGAACGATTGAATTGGATTGAATTGAATTGCCTTATTTTACGTGGCAAGACTCAGGCCATGAGGCCTGCTCTTCCGTCTGACCACGCAAATTTCGCTACCCTTTTTCCCCATCTAGTGGAGGAAGAAGTTATTCCTTGGGCGACGAAACAGGGTACTTTAATTTAGCTCAGAGGTGTCATTTAGGCTCGAGGATCTTTACATGCAGTAAATCTAACATGGGACAACCGGCTTTACTTCCCCTCCGAAGGAAGGCGTACGAAGGATTTATATTCGATGGCTGTGGTGGAAGCGAGAGCGGACTAGAAGCGATGTCGGGGACCGGGGGTCAAGGCCTGAGGCGCTGACAGTAGCGGGTATGGGGGGAAGCCGAGGGTGAAGACAATGATAGGAATAGGGACGGAATTGTAAGCGGGGCTGGGAGTGGGCAAGGGTTTGGGCGAGAGTGGGGGGGGCAGGAGGGAGCTAGAGAGAACGATAACAAGAGTAGGAGCAGAAGCAGGCGATGGAGGTTGTGTTAGGCTTAGGTGGGGTCGGGAGGGATGGTGATGGTAGAGTTGGATGGTGATGGAGAGGGTTGGTGATGGTGAGGGCGAGGGCGGGGACGGTGCAAATAAAGGGGTGGAGAGTGGACAGATCGGGGGCGCGGTGATGGTACATTTGGAGCATACGGGTGGCCCAGACGGGGACGAGAGAGAGGGTCGAGGACGTAGGCTGGTGCGGAAGCTGAGGTGGCGCGGCGGCACGAGCCGGGGCGTGAGTGCGGGGCCGGGGGCGTGGCGCGGGGGCGTGGCGCGGGGGCGTGGCGCGGGGGCGTGGCGCGGGGGCGTGGCGCGGGGGGCGTGGCG
>JAHLJT010004567.1:191110681-191122482 GCA_031308135.1 Acheta domesticus
CTCCCCCCATCCTTGCCAGAAAACGACTTCTAGTAAAAAATAGACTATTCCAATCGTTAGAAGTATTTGAAGGTTATACACATAGACATAAGTACTCAAGAAATTTAATAAAAATATCCCGTTTAATTAGCATGCGTAAATTTGTTGCGAAGTTCCCTTGGGTGATGCACAACATATTACCAATACTTACTTTCTTAAGGTTTCAATGTAATACATTTGTTAAAATTAGTTATATATTTATTTATATATCAGTGGAAGAAAATATAATGGAAATACTACTTAAACATTGAGTATTAAAGAAAATTGTAGGTTCGCATATGGACGCATGATCAATATTTGACGGCAACACTGTGCTTTTTTAGCGGTGACGGTGAGTGACAGAAGAAGCTAGTAGGCAAACCGATTTGGTATACATTTTCTGGGGTAAAAAATCGGATATTCAAGAAAGAAATAATATTATAACTCTAAAAATTCGTTACTATAGGATTTATTCCTTCGACAGGATTTATTTTCCATTGTAACATTTCATAAAGTACAGGAAAAATATGTCAGTCCCCTTATATCCAAAATGCTGCAGACCAAATTCACCTGACAGCTCGTCACCTCAGCCCGGAATTTTCTCAAGTGGCCTTCTGCACTTAGGCACGGAATTTCTGCCAGATCTCATTATCTCCGTCACTCGTTAAGGCTTCCAACGGCTCCTTCCAGTTTCTCGGAAGTCGGCCTGCCCCATCCGTGCCCCTTCTCCTCCTTCTGCCTCTGCCCCTCCCCCTCTCTGTCCCTGATCGCGCCACCACCTGCGCCACCACTTCCGTCACCCGTCACCGCTCGCCAGCACCTTCACCCAACACCACCGCCATGTCCTTTGGCTGGACAGCCCGCCACGGGCCTTGGCCGACTAGCCGGTGGCCGAGCCTCTCGGCCACGGGATAACCTCTACTCTATGTACATCCATTCACTCTATCTACTGGTCTTCTTAACCTTAGGGTAGGCTTTCTCATCGTCACACAGCAATAGATACTAGTACATTTGTAAGGAAAACGCAATTATAATCTTGCCTCGTCCGGGAATCAAACCCGGCATTGCGCCATGAAAGCGAGCACGCTAACCAACGAGCGGCCGAGGGGCGTTGCCATCACTACCGCTACCGCCGTTGCGCTTCTTCAACTGCCCCGTAGCTACTTTGTCAGCAACGAGGTGCCGTCATTGCCATCCCCGCTACTCCTCTGATACAACTCTATTCAACTGATCCTCCCCAGATCCTAAGCAAGCCGATCGAAGATCCTACCACAACCAAAGTAGTATGAGCTCACCACCGTTTCACCTCAAGACAACTTTTCACCATTGTTTAACACATTTTTCGTCGTAGGCATCTCACCACCATTCCTATTGCCTCTATAAACTCTATTTCCACTCGCAGTGCCCCCTCCTAACAACCTCCCCATAGCCAGCCAACCAGCGGACCTCTGGACTCTGGCCCAGGCGGACGTTACGCGCTCTAATGAGGGGCCGCAGTGCCCCCTGAAATCTGAGCGATGCCGCCCGCCGTCCCTGCCCGCCGTCCCCGCCCGCCTCCTCGACCTGCCGCCCGCCGCCCGCCGCCCGCCTCCCAACAGATGTTGCATCGCTCCCCCTCCTCCATTTCCACTCATATCACTGTGTTTATAATACTTTTCGACATTTCTGTTTCTTCGCCGGTTGAATTATTTACATTCTCCATTCTCAGATTTCATTTCTCTATTATCATTACAAGTGTGCAGTTTTCTTTCCTTCGTCCATTATGATATTTACACAACTTTTTTGTAGTGTAGTCAATACTCTCATTATCCAGACGTTTGTCATTTTCCATTATTTCCTCACTTTTTCTACACTCGTTTTTCATTAGCTTCTTTCTGTAAAATAACTCGTTGGTAAAATATATTTTTATCGAAGAATATTTCTCGTTTATTCTTGTTTTTTTTTCAAATACTTTATAACATAGTATTTATTCTAGATGGAATACATCGTTTAGTGTAATCACTTTACAGATGTTTATATATAATGTGTCGTATTATGTCACCAAGAGCGTCCATCGCTATTTTTTCTCCGTCATTGCTTCCTTCGTTTCCAGCTCCATTGCCGCTGTGGAATCGGTTGCTCTCCTCTCTGACTCGGCCCTTCGAATCAGCCAGGAGCGTCCTTGTCACGCGTAGGGAGGCAGCGGGAATATCTGGCGCTCTCCAGGACCGGGCTGCAAGTGGCGCGGGGAGAGACCGCGAACCTATCGTCCCCCATCCCCAACAGCGCCTCCGCTCTCACCACTCCCGACGCCACCTCCACGTCCTCGCATCCGTCCTCTCTCTCTGTCTTGTCCTCGCCCTCACCTCTACCCTTACCTGCTCTCTCGTCTATGGCCTCGTCTCTCTCGTCTGCGCTTTTGTGCTCCAATCGTCTCCGCTCTCTTCGCCGTTCTCAATTTGCTCTCTTATCTCCGCCTCTGTCTCCACTCTCGTCTCTGCTTTCTTCACCTTTTCTCTTCTCCGCTCTTCAGTCTCCGTTCTCGTCTCCCCTTTCGTCTCGTCTCCCCTTTCGGTCTCGTCTCCCCTTTCGTCTCGTCTCCGCCGATCTCGCTCCGCTCTCGTCTCGTCGTCCACTCTCGTCTCCACTCTCGTCCCCGCTCCCGTCCCCGCTCTCGTCCCCGCTCTCGTCCCCACTCTCGTCCCCGCTCTCGTCCCCGCACTTCGTCCCCGCACTCTTCTCCGCTCTCGTCTCCGGTCTCGTCTCCGCCCTCGTCTCCGCCCTCGTTCTCCGCCCTCGGTCTCCGCCCTCGTCTCCGCCCTCGTCTCCGCCCTCGTCTCCGCCTCGTCTCCGCCCTCGTCTCCGCCCTCGTCTCCGCCCTCGGTCTCCGCCCTCGTCTCCAGCCCTCGTCTCCGCCCTCGTCTCCGGCCCTCGTCTCCGCCCTCGTCTCCGCCCTCGTCTCCGCCCTCGTCTCCGCCCTCGTCTCCCGCCCTCGTCTCCGCCCTCGTCTCCGCCCTCGTCTCCGCCCTCGTCTCCGCCCTCGTCTCCCGCCCTCGTCTCCGCCCTCGTCTCCGCCCTCGTCTCCGCCCTCGTCTCCGCCTCGTCTCCGCCCTCGTCTCCGCCCTCGTCTCGCCCTCGTCTCCCGCTCCTCCGTCTCCGCCCTCGTCTCCGCCCTCGTCTCCGGCCCTCGTCTCCGCCCTCGTCTCCGCCCTCGTCTCCGCCCTCGTCTCCGCCCTCGTCTCCGCCCTCTGTCTCCTGCCCTCGTTCTCCTCTTCGTCTCGTCTTCCGCTCTCGTCTCCCTGACTTGACCCTGCCATTGCAGGATACCATCGCTTCTCCCCCCACAACCATCGATCCTGGCTTGTCTTTCCTCATCACGTGCCGCGATCCCTTAATCTCTGAGTTCTACCTACTACAGACTTATTCAAGACATCAGTTCGCGTTACTTTCGGAACATTCTCCACTCTATCAATCGCAGATCCACAATCACCACACTACCGCTCCATTACACTTCCAGTTTCATTGACCATCTCTTTTTTCCTATCTGCTCTTTTTTATCGACTTATATGATCTCTTGTTTCACTTTTAACCTTCCTATTCTTTTCCATTTTTTCTTTACTCATTCTTTATTCTATTCTTATTCCTTCTCTTCTCCCCTTGCTGTTGCTATTTTCGCTAATGCTCTGTGAGATGCCTGCAAATTCCTCTGCAATTCTCCGAATCCAGAGGTCCACGGTTCGTTGCACACTTGAATGCCGCTCTCTCCAACGGCGATGCTCCATTTTCTGACGATCCAATTAGTGTTTCCGCTCACTCTGTAGTGAGGGAAGCAACTCTCGGACACTGCCGAGCAAAATTGCAACGATTCTATTCTCTGGGTCATTTCGTGCACGGAAATTGACTTTTGAAGATCCTCGAACAACTAGCCATCACATAAGGTTGTTATTAGATTCTCAATTGTTCTGCATTTACTTGCAGAGAAATCATTGTATATACAAATATGTGAAGCTACTGTGTTGGTACTCATGCTTCAACAGAAAATGTAGTACGTGTACAAATGGGTTCAGGTCTTCGTGAATGTTATATTTGAGATGATACATAAATATGAGCTTCAGTTTGTGGTTATTAAAATGAACGTTGGGGTCGTCCAAACGGTTGTTGAAACACAAATGAATTGAAATCTAATAAAATCGTTTGCTTAGGAGGTACGAATGTCACAATTAGTCTCTACTAAACCTCTTATGTGCGCCTATATCCATAATAGAATGTATATGTACATTTTCAACAGGTTGTTGTATCACAACAGAATTATATTTTCCAAACTATGACGTTTCCAGAGCCTTATACCTATCCAGAGCAACAGTCATCTTGAGAAGAGAGTGCTTGATATGAATAGTAACTGCGTTAATTAGAGATATTTGAAACTCTATAATTATCCAGCGGCTCTTTTTATTGCAATTGTAATGCAAAATCACAAGACACTTATGATCTCATCTTCGATATTTTAAACCCACAACTTTTCATAAAGGTAATAATAGAATGTATATCCTGCATAAAGCAGTCATAAATGTCTGGGTAAAGCACGGCGAATCGAGAGCGCCGCTGGAAAACTTTGCTCCAGCCTTACGGAAACCCCATCCCCCACAATCTCCCCCGAGCCACGAGTGTCGCCGTGTTCAGAACAACTACAGACACGACTACCGTTGCCAGCCACCTGTACCGTATAGGGGTCTTCGAACCGACGCATGTGTTCTCTGTATGGTCCAAGATGGATGCAACACACCTTCCGATGTGTCCAGCCCTGAGTGCCAAACAAAACTCGGCAGAGGACGACTTCTACAGAGAGACAGCCCGTCTATATTGTCAGCGCGTCACCAAATGGCTAACCTGCCAAGGGTGGGCGTTGGCTAGTAAGTAAGTAAGTACTTTTCATAAAGGTAAACTAAATGTATTTTAAGTTGTTCAAATATTCGAAAACATTTCTATCTCTCCTTTTTACACTATTTTTATCATTGCTTGTGTGCATATTTTATCTAAAACTAAGAAGAACTTTTTGAATAATTTATTTCAATTTTAAGGTTCTTGTTTTCTAGAATGTTCCTTTACGAAAGTAGTTAATGAAAATTGTCAGAAGGCAAATATTTCTGAACAATTTCGACTTAAAGTTATATTTTTCTTCATTAACTCTTAAATAACCAGAAGTATTTATATGGCATACTTAACCTTTCACATAATTTTAGATTTACTTACAAGGAAAGCAAAGACAGACGTTTAATATTGAATGCGATTTATTTTTTTTGTAAAATAATAATACATATAAAATGAATCGGTTGACACTTGTGTGAATGTTACCGTAAAATAATTTCAAATAGAGCGGTGATAGATTTAAGGTACCCTCCACTAGGCAAGAAATCCAAATTTTGCAGCGTTATCTCGTGTCAAATTAGGTTTGCCTCGCGCGGCCTTTCTTTCAACCCCTTAATTCGAAATTTCATTGAAGACGCCTAAGTGAATTATACGGAGCTGTCGGATGGCAAATGGGAAAGCGCGCCTTTCTTGCGAAGGCTTCTTTTGAGCCTTTGAACATCGCCAAGATGTCGGCTGCAGAAATTCCCTGCGAGTAGCTCCCGACTTTCCCCGGCCGACGCGCGTTCAACGCGCCTGCCGTGTTTTAGGGGCCGATTAGGCAACATGTGTATTTTCATACACTTCCGTACGACGGGTTGCCTAAACATACAATTCTCTGCTCTGCAACCAGAAACGTCAGTCTCTCACGTCAACTATCACTGTAATCGTAAACCAGTGATGTCGGTCTACGCATAAAAACCCATAGTCTACGTCTACTCCTAAAACTGTGTAGACAACTTTCAGTGCGTTATCTATATAGTCAAAAGTAATCAAACTTTATAGCCAGCAGATGTTTGGCAAGTCGTAAACTTGGTTTCCACAATTCTTCCGAACACCAGGATATTTACAAAATACAGAAAAATAGAACAAAATTCCACAAAAACTCCTAGACTATCCGGTAAAAATCAACCCAAAAAATGTATTAGTGCGGTATATCATTAAATGTCACGTGTATGATTTTTTTATTAATTTTTTTCCTGACACGTATGTTGTTATTTATGATGATATTATGTATTCTTCAATCGCTTAAATATGTTTACAAAAAAATATATGTCACGTTTTATGTTATATGGTGATGCCGTTAGAATGTGTTTTATTTATTGAGTTTTCATTTACGAAAGAAAATTTAATTTTTGTCGTGTTTTAAATTCATTGATTCGTCTTTTGAATTCATGATATAATTTTAAATATTATACTCATTAAAATACGGTTTATACAAAAGAATTTTTAATACTTTTATTTTATCACTTAAAAGGCTTACACATTTGACTGATGGAACGCCTGTAAGATGTTCATACAATTTGTTTACTTTGAATGAAACATAAAATTTCAAATATGAAAGATCTACTACTATGAACAGTAATTCATCCTTACAACAATTTTCTGATTACTTTATATGAAATGGTCTACATAGACTGCATTGTCTTTGTAGTCTAGATGTAAAGAGGTAGGTAGACTACAGATAGAAAACATGGGTAGATGTACAATTATAATTTATGCTATTTCCATTGCATGGTATGTTGAAGAAAGATAATTTATTAGTTTATTTTCATAGTCCAAAATTGTTACGCATAAAGCAATCGTTCAGAAACCACACCAATCAACCAACCAAAACAAGTAAAATTAATAGTTAATTATTCTCATTTATACAAATCCAATGGGTTGAAATGTTTAATAAAATGGATTATAATGGATTGGTGTGAAGGTTTAATAAAATGGATTATAATGCTAAGTAGTGCATTTTTAATGTTTCTGATGTAAGAGCTTCCGAGTAAAGACTGAACTTGAACATTCAACTTGCATACTACATACTACACACTACTACGAAACATTTCTTTGATAAAACCCGAGTAATCGTGCAAGGTATTTGGATACTCATAAAAGGTCTATGTTTTGTTTTGTTACTTCTAGAAGATGGTGTGTATACAAAGTGGTTTATGTATTTTTATATCACTTAATGATTGTCCATAATACGAGTACGTTTTCTTGATAAAAGTTTTCAAATAAAATTTTAAGACAATCAACGTTTTGTTTTTGTTGTATTTTACTCGATTAAATAATATTCAGATGTATATATTCACTCGCGTGTTATTATGTACATAAAGAAGATATTTTAGAATATTAACTTTCAAGTGCTATTTCAAAATCTAATTTTAAGCATAATTCTGACCGTGAAATCTTGAATTCTTCAGATCTAACAAAAATTGTGTTTCAAACTAATATTATCGATTCCGAAGAGAGAAAACTTCAGATATTTATAATACAATATATACAAATAGTTGCATCAGAAAGAAAATGATGCAACAGAAAACAATATTTAAATAACTGATTGAACTGCTCATTACAACCGATGCTATGTGCTTAAAATGATATTTATATTACATTGCACATTTATATTACATTGTCGTTATTAGCTAAATTGTTATTTATATTACATTGTAATAAATATTATCGTATGACAACATAAAATGTAAACAATTCATGGAAAAATATTGTGTTCGCATCCCAAAACACTCGTCAAATAAACACAAAATATCTAAACTGTCACGTGGCCACGACAGACAGATTGCAAGTTGATAACATGCAAATCCTGAGTTTGGGATTGAGAGCGGAGATAGAAAATTGGAAAAGCGACAAATAGTCGAAAAGTTGCTGTGATCTCGAATTTTGTCTGGCAGAGCCTGTACAAGAAGTCGCCAACACACGTCCAACTTTTGCTACCTCCCCTTCCGCAGGGTCATGTTCGCAATCTCAACTCCGGGAACGCGAGACCCCGGCTCCGCCCCCGTCTAGTTCCCGCCCCCGCCTCGTTGCCTACTCGACTCGATCCGACCCGAACCCACCCACGTCTACCCCCCTCGATCCCCGTCAGTGCACAGTCATCTCTTCTGCGGGCCCCGGCGATCTCCTCTTCCCTTCACTCCCCGCCCCGCCCCCGCCCGCGCTGCGCCTCCGACTCCCCTTACGCCCTTGGACATCCCACGCCTGCTTCTATTCCCACTCATCGGCATCTCCTCACCGTCCCCGCCTCACCGTCCTCGCCTCACCGTCCCCGCCTCACCATCCCCGCCTCACCGCCCCGCCTCACCGTCCTCGCCTCACCGTCCCGCCCCACTGTCCTGCCTCACCGTCCCCGCCTCAACACCCACGCCTCACCGTCCCCACCTCACCGTCCCCGCCTCACCGTCCCGCCCCACCGTCCTGCCCCACCGCCCTGCCTCACCGCCCACGCCTCACCGTCCTCGCCTCACCGTCCCCGCCTCACCACCCCGCCTCACCGTCCCCGCCTCACCACCCCGCCTCACCGCTCCCGCCTCACCGTCCTCGCCTCACCGCCCCCGCCTCCCCACCCACGCCTCACCGTCCCCGCCTCACCGCCCCCGCCTCACCATCCCGCCTCACCGTCCTGCCTCACCGTCCCCGCCTCACCCTCCTCGCCTCACCGTCCCCACCTCACCGCCCGCGCCTCACCGTCCACCTTGACCTCCACCCACCTTGATCGTATCGGCATTTCACTGGCCCGCTTGCTCACCACACTCTTCTTTCATTCAGCTCCGCCCACAATAACCGCGTCCCTCATGCATTACTAAATTCCTTATCGCGCTCCCGTTCCCTACTCTTCCCATCCTCGATCTGACGCTTCCCTTTCCCGTCCACGCCATTCCCTTCTCATCCCCACTCCGTCCTCATGTCGTCTCCACTCCCGGCTCGTCCCCGTCCCGATCTGTCTTGAGCCTACTCCGGATCCGCGCCCTGATTCCGCCCCTTCCCCGTCCCTCTCATCGCCCCGTCCCAGCCGTCTCAGACCCGTTCCAGCCGCGTCCCAGATCCGTCCCAGACCCAACCCAGACCCTACTCAGACCTAACCCTGACCTAACCCTGACCTAACCTAGACCTAACCCAGACCCAACCCAGACTCAACCCAGACTCAACCCAGACTCAACCCAGACCCAACCCAGATCCAGCTCAGACCCAAATCAGACCCAACTCAGACCCAACTCAGACCCACTCAGACCCAACTCAGACCCAACTCAGACCCAATTCAGACCCAATTCAGACCCAAATCAGACCCAAATCAGACCCAACTCAGACCCAACCCACACCCAACCCAGACCCGTCCCAGCCTCCTTTCCATCCCTTCCCCGCCCAGTCCTCGCCGCGCCCGCCCCTCCGAAGCCTCATCCGCCGCGTCTCGTGCAGGGCGCCGCCACCTGCGGCCCTGCGGGGGAGAGCCGCCCTCGGCCCTTGGACGGGCGTCCACTCCACTCCGCAGCCCTCGGATCGATGCCCCGCCCCCGCCCCGCCCCCCACACCGCGCGGCGCAGCGTCGAGTGGCTGTATTGAATTCGAGAGGCGCCGTTCGAGGTCACCTACCGCCCGCCCACGCCCCGAAACTTCTCGCGCGTAGGTTGCGCCATTTCCATTCCTCTTGTTCACTGTATCCGATATCGCTCCCAGTGTGGAGAATGATTTTTTTAACCATAGCTACGCTCTGATATTTTCTTCTTTAGTAGTGCCTTACGTGGAAGGCCTGCTTTAAAAATAATAATTTAGTAATTAAATTAATAATATTGTTGTTAATAATAATTGTAATAACAATAATAATCGAATACCATTTTTTGTGTTTTTTATTTGTGTTGAACCAATAAGAATACTGTCATCTTGCTCTTTTGATTTTTTATGAGATTTTTTATCTCATTATCAAATATCCTAAATTAAGACATATTTACTAAAACAATTGTAAAATATACATTTCTAGAGAGTAATTATTATTATTATTATTATTATTATTATTATTATTCCACTACGTCACGACTAAAGATGTTATGAGTTGTCTGAATGTAGAATCTACTCCAGGTTGCAACCAGTTACCTAAGGAGCAGATTTAGGGACTGTCGGTGCTTCTACAATACTTTGCGCAAAATGCGGGCTGTACCAAATTAAGCGATTTCTTGCACATCCCAGTCCGGAGAGTCTAGGCAAGTTCTTACACAAATTTTGCGGAACAAATCCCAAATCTCCGATAACTCTCGGGACGACCTGTGCATTTTCGCCCCATATTCGGCTGATCTCGATTTCCAAACTCTTGTATTTAAGACGTTTCTCTGCCTACTTGGTAACGACGTTTTGATCTCAAGGCGCAGCAACATCGATAAGGAAACACGATTTTTTCTCCAATTATTATTATTATTATTATTATTATTATTATTATTATTATTATTATTATTATTCTACATCGCCTAAAGATGTTATGAGTCGGCTCAAAATAAAATTTATTATTATTATAATTGTTATTATAGAGTACCTTCGGGTAATTGTGTAGGAAATTGTATGAATATGGCTTGAAGGCGCCATCTCCCGAGCGCGTGAAGTGAGTTTTTGGCTGAGTGTATTACGTGGCTTCGGCGGCGCGGCGCGGCGTCGGTGGCGTTATTGGCGTCCCATATTCGCGAGGGAGCGTCAGTGCGGGTGATCAATCTTCAGAGCGCAGCGGCTCCGCGTAGGTGCAGGAGGCGGGCGGGCCCTTCGGCGGCTGTGGGAGCGATATTTCCCACGAAACCCTCGAAACCACGGCGGAACACCAAATCGACAAACTTATACCTGGTTGTCTGCCCCATTTTCAAAATAAGAAAAGTCTCAGCGACTAGATTATATTTTGGTGAGCTTAATTTAACACACGTGAATAAACGAATTGAATTTTGGTAAATGAACATGAATCTGCTCAACTTTACAAAAAATATCAGCTAGCTGCGTACATATAATACACCAATATACATTACAAACATAAGTGCCTGAATATGGTCAAACGGATGTAGTATATCCCGTATCGGTGAAAGGAAGTTTGTACTTTGCTTTGTTACATTAATTTTGATCTTAGTTGAATGGCTTAGCTTTAATTCTTGACAGTTCTTCGTTGCACGTTTCATCTTTCCATGTGATCCGCCATTTCTCACGCTTATCCCAGTCTAAACGAAAACATTTTTAGCCGTTAAAGTGTATTATTGTCAGTTTCTCTAATGGGATATTTTGTAGAATCTTCCCTTATCGGAGGAGTTATGTATTTTATTTATCATTTTTAACAATTCATTTCTTTCTTCTGTGTCAGTCAGTTCCACATTATCGCCACCATATCAAGAGGAAAGAATGAGAATCATACAAAGTAAGCTCTTCAAATGAACATTTTACACTGCTAAAGACAATAATCGTGAATAAAAATATTGTGTAAACATTAATAGCTTTAAACAGTTTTGTACATATTCATAATTTGATAAGGATAAATTATATAATTTATTTTCAGACTGCGTAGAGATTTTTGCCACTTTCTAATCAAACTTAAACCGGCCTCTCAATAGATTCTTTTTTATGCCTGTCGTAGTTTGTGGAATTAAAAAATTTTTTTTTCGTATTATACCATTAGTTTCTTAATATTATCACATTACTAGTTTGAAATAATATGTCAAAAGCAACGAAGAAATATCTTAGGCACATAAGTTGTGAAGGCAGTAAATGTAAAAGCTAACTCTTTCTTGAGTCTCAGTTCGTGCTTATATGGTTTTCCCAGCTTCTTAACACTTCAACACTCCGATCATTCAGAATGGGAATACTAATTGAATTGAAAACAGTAATGATTCCCTTTAAGACGTCGCTGTTATCCACACTTACAAATAACTTGATAA
>JAHLJT010004567.1:191122582-191169485 GCA_031308135.1 Acheta domesticus
AAAAATCGATAGATCGTTAGATGTAAAAATATCTTATTTATTTTTCTCTGTGTATGCGTGATAGCATCAGCGAGTAAAATTTTAATAAAATGAGACCTTTTTGTGTGTTTTAGACAAAGAATAAACTTGTTTGCGCAAAATTTAACAAATAAGAATGTTGAATATTTTGGAGGAATATGCAAATAAAGCTGAATGAGAAATGATCACATTAGAACACTTATTAAAATGAACTTGAATTATTCTATTTTCGTGTTAATGTCTAATACAAATACAAAGAATTTGTTTAAGGTGTAACTAATTTATACTGAAAAAACAATTCTAATTATGTGATTTTTAATCACATTGAGGACACATCAGCTAGGACTGGAATTAAAATGTCAGTTAGTTCAATTTATTCAAAACATTAATTTACCCTAAACTGTGCATTTTTCTTCAACATGTAATGAAATGAGCGTTAAAGATTTCTAAAGATTCATTAGTTTGCTATTCATTAGTTACAACTACGGTTTTGCGTGTTTCTTCTGTTTGTTTCCTTAAAAACTGAAAGTGCCTAACTCGTATAACCTAATTCCATGTCGCTCATTGATTTTTACTCGTATTTTTTACGACTACTTTTCGACTAATAATCAGACCAATTATTTTATTCAATCGATTGTGTTCCTGTTGGAATTTTCTAGTGGTGAGTTTTTTTTAAAGAAATGATTACCAATAGTCTCAGAAATAAATTGCATTCTTGTACATTTTAAGTGAAATGTCTTCCAAATGTATAAAGTATTTGTCAGCTTTTCATATCCTCTTTCACTTCTCACTCTTCATTTATGAAATTTACTTCATTTTATAGCAAATAGATGTCGCTCTAATTACCAAATTACTTCTTGGCATCAAAGATTAGAAGCTGTAAAGTGAAGTTGTTGTTTTTATCAAGCACACGTACACCCTGCAGCTAGTAAATGGCTGATAAAGAGCCACTTTATTGAGTGGTAGGGCGAGCGTGTTTACAGACCAACGCCCCCTGCTGTCGCCACGCAGTTTGCTCGGCATCCTCGCACATCCCCCCCCCCTAGACGAGTTTGTTGCGACCTGCGAGAGACGGCTGTTTCCACCGCTGTTATGAGGAAAATATGAAGCGATAATGGGCGGCGGCAATGAAAGTAGGGAAACCAAATGAAAAAACCGGGGAGGAAGAGAAATGAGCGAACGCAAAACGAAAAATCTGGGCAATAACAAACTAGTGGTTGCTAAAACAGCACGTACTTTCTCGCCCGTATTTTCACAGCAAAATTACGCAAAAAGCACTCAATTTTTGTACAGGAATTTATTTCAAAATCTATCTTTAAGGAACAGATTTCATTAAGGGAAAAACTTCTATCTTCGTAATTTTAGTTGTAAGAAGACGCTGAAACAATTTGAATTTTTACAATTTTCGAAAAAATAAGAGTTTTAACGAACGTGCACCATTCTTTAATGTTCTTCACACTATCCAACAATAAAATTTAATCAAAAATGGATGGAAGCTTTTTTTTAAATTTGGAAATGTCCCAGGGCTCCATGTTAAAGTACCACACCAATTAAAATATCGGTTTCAGATTCAAGAGGCCGCGACGCCAGATCAATTGGAAATATCAATTTTGGAAAAATCGGCTGAACGGTTTAGGCCTAGCGTTGTTCAACAGAGGACTGACGCACAGACTACCACCAGACTAACACACAGACTAACACACAGACTAACACACAGACTAACACACAGACTAACACACAGACTAACACACTAGACTAACACACAGACTAACACACAGACTAACACACAGACTAGCACACAGACAGACGGACCGACACACAGGAGTTTTGCCGTCATTCGAATTTTCGGTATCAAGGACCCATAAAACTCCGTCCGTCCGTCCGTCCGGTGGTCAATGCTAGTGCCTAAACCGTTGAGCCGATTTTCTTCAAAATGAATATTTCTCAATCGCTCTGTCTGATTTCGCGGTCTCTTCGATTGGAAACTGTGTTTTAATTTTGGGGGAACGATACACGAAGCCCCAGGGACATTTTGAAAATTAAACTTGGAGACACTGCGAAAAAATAAAGTATGTATTCGAAGCACAAGCAAGAAACTTCAAAAAAGAATTTCTTACAAGAACTTTCATAAAAGCCACAACAATGAAAACTGACAAACGTTCCATTTATGCAAGAATGGCGTTTATGGCAAGCATTGATAAGAAAATATGCTATCGCCCATTGACGCATGTACCCATTGTTGCCATTACCTGTTGACTGAGATGTGTTGATATGGACAGTAATTGCTGTATAATAATATTAAGTAACCCGTTACTAAGAACGAGAAAGTATGTTCTGTTTTAGCACAACTAGATTCCCATTGGCTTGCCGGGCAAGCAAAGGTTCTGACCTAACAAGAAAATACATCGTTCACTGTTTGGAAACTATGGTGTCCGCCTTTCCCATGAAATTCATAAGGTGAAAATAGCAATATCGCTTTCAAAAAATTAGTCAGTTGCATAATAGATGCGAGGTCGGATAAGATTTTGCGCCGTGTGATCCAAGAGCTGCTGGGTATCGTGAAGGTTAGCCGCCAGGATTACGTTCTAAGGCACGTGAGGGTTAGCCGCGTAGGTCAAGCGTCATGAGACTTCCGGGAATCCGTCTGCGAGATTCTGTTATTCAAATCGTTTTAAAATGAAGAGAATGCAGTTGGTCTCTCAGTGATTAAACATAAGAGTGAGAAATATCTGCGTCGCGGAAAATGACAAAAAATTTCCTGAAGTAGAAGATTCACTCTTCGGTTTTTCTTTCTTGGCGCACGGGGTGCGTCAATAAAATGGAATATCTCTCGGTATTTCGTGTCGTTCTCCGTTGTGCCACCGGGAGTCGCATGATCACCAGCACTTCTCGATACAGTCGCGATCATGCGACTCCTAGCGACGCTATCAAGAACGACGCGAAATACCGTGAGATATTCCATTTTATTGACACCCCCCGTGCGCCAAGAACGAAAAACCGAAGTATAGTAGTAAAATGGTTGCAAGTGTATAACGTTTGCAGGTGAGCTCTGCCTCCATTTCAACTGGGGAAATTCGCTGCTCGCGTCATCGAACGTAGATTTCGTGGAGTTATGTAATCAGAAGCAGAGTTCGGCGCACATATTTCCTGGTTGGTTGAAACCAGACGTTTTCTAAGATCAAACGGGTAATACTGATCAGACATTGGTGGCTACTCGCTGAAAGTGCTGGTATGGGCTTTGAGCGAAGGACTGGCCCCCATCTCGATCAGTTTTTTCGTGCAGTTTCCCTGATCCTTTGAGCAAATGCTGAGATGGTCCCTTGTCTTGCTTTCTGGACATAAATGTAACTTCATTCTTTGTGCATGTCTTCTGAATTTCAGTGAGAAATATAGTTATTCAAATTATCGTTTTCCATATTATCGCGGCAAAAAGTATTATTCTTTCATGAAGAACATGTTGAGGGTTAAGGGCAAAAATTTATAGCTAATTTACCTTTGAAAATATATTTTATTATATAGGAGCGAATATTTTGTCAACAAAACTTGAAAAAAAACGCTCTTTTTCTGTATTCAAAATTCGACTAGAACATGGTTTAGGATAGAGACCACAGAATTATGAAAACGTGCACAAATTTCACTTCTCCCCTTAGCTCGTCACATACAGTTTTTAACTGTTTTTGACGTAAATAAATAAATATACAGGGTAAGTCACGACGCGTACAGCCTCCGTATCCCCTCCACTCCACTGATTTATTGTTTGTGTTACCTGGCGCGCCACACACTGTGGTCGTTATTCCCGTAAATGTAGTGAATATTATACACCGGGAGGTAGATGGGAAGGTAGAGGTTGACCTACCTACGCCGCTAGTCGATAATCTGCCACCTTCCGAACCCTAGAAACTTTCGAGCAATTGTTGCAATGTCAACGTCGTTGCCCCGAACTATTTCAGCAGGTTCCGCTCCGTTGAGCACAAACCGAGCTGGGCACGGTGCCGAATAGACTGGCAGTTTGCTCTGCGTCCGGCTATGATCGGAAAACCGTTCGTGCTCGAGGGGTTCGAAGTGCAAGTACAAAATTATCCCTAAGCGCACCGTTAACAGTTCTGAAACCTATTTCACGACATGTTACTGGACGTATATACTTTAAGCCTTTGAAAAGTCCTATGGAAATCCTGATGATTTGTAGAATACGCATAATTTAAATACGAAAATAAACTCCGGGAAGACAAGTTCGAAGGAACGTTCTATTACGTAATACAGTAGAATAACATATTTCATTAAAAGGTAGACTTAATGACATACGAGTGCAATTCAGAGAAGTATTGTAGTATGGATTTACATCTTCATTTATTGTAACATAAATTTAAAATACTTGTAATACTAATTGAAATCTCGGACTGTCTACTTCACATAATGACGAGCGATAGGTGAAAATGCAGCTGCCGCCGCTGTCCCGTGCCTTGGAGTCTTCGAAGCTCTCCGGCCTCTCTCCGGCCAAATTGCTCGGCTCTGAATATTAGCCGAATGGAGTGGATGGTCAGTGCGCCGTCGCGTCGATTCTGAGTAAAGTGGTGTCCGCTGGAAGTGTAATCGGACGGGCTGATACTGGTGGTGCGGATGCGGATGCAATGCTCATGTGCCTCGTGCTTTGTACGTCCTGATTACTCATGTCGCGAGTCGTTACCATCCGCTTCCTTCCCCTCTCTTTCCACTTATTCTCTCTTCCCTCATTTTCCCCCTTTTCTTTCTCCCCAATCCCCTCTCTCTCCTCCTACCCTCTCTTTCTCCAACCTATCCTCTGTATTGTTTCCTCTTTCGAGCATGTAGATAAGTCGAAGACGAACACTTTTTGCCAATGAAGTTGTGGGAAATTTCATATAATGAAGTTACATGTATAACAACGTAACGATATTACTTATGTTACCCCTGTCCCTGATTCGTAGGTATCGTAACATGCATTACTATTTGGTGGTTACGTTCTGAAACAAACAGATTTCTTGTACTCACTAAACACCAATGTGTTAGCAAAGTTGAAATAAGTAAGTGTTTCAATGAAGAAATTATATTCGTATATTGAAATACACATGTCTACGATACAGTTAGTAAAACAAGTTATACATATCAACAAGGTAGGTCGCAAAGCAACGTGCATTACTGGGCAACCATAGGTTCATGGAGATTATATCGCCATACCCCGATTGGGATTCAACACAATGTTGCCTAACAATCAGGAACAGATAACACACACCGACAAAGGTTGCCCAGGCCATCAACTGAAGTTATAGCAGTGCCTCTGAACGGAAAGTCCTACGTTTCGAGTCCCATCGGCGTCAGGATTTTCGATACGAGCTAAGTAGTCACGTCGACTTCAGCCGCCGTCTGAAGTACAGCGATCGCTGCTCTGATCGGTGACTCCTCGGCTGTCCGGAAGACGCCGCGCCCTTGGCTGAGAGGCCGACGTTTCGCCTGTCATGTCATGTCATGACTTCCTCAGGGCCGTGACGCTGCGGTCCGTGATGTGGGGTGTTATGATATTGAGGCGGCCTACGCCGTTGGGCGCTCATCCACCAAGGTGTTGCTGTACTTCTGTGTGCAGGAAGTGGAGAACTTTACGCCGTTGTCGGACGGCGTTGAACAGCCCCCTGACAGGCCCCAATGGATGGTAACAGGGACTTCTAGACTTGGTTTAGGTTGAGGCCTGCGTCCGCGTTGAAGTTGTGCGGCCGTCTATTAATTTCCAGTTCCTCTTTTATACGTCTATGCCAGTACCGGTTTTGCTTGTGCAGGAGCCGGGTCTTGTCAAAATCGATATGCTCAAATCGGTCGTTTCCCGTGTTTTTTCCGATGACCAACGGGCGAATGCTGGAGCAGTACCCTAAAAACCGAGCCATGGACTGAGCGAAGCTCACAGTTCGCTTTGAGTTTGTTCCGGTTGGGGCGGTTCTACGCTGCTGGGAGATACCTGGTTGAGGGAAATCTCCGCAAGCCGACGTAGGTCGGCGCCGGATCTCGCCATCCAGCGGGGAGAGATCACCGTCTTCTCTCTCTCTCTCTCTCTCTCTCTCTCTCTATATATATATATATATATATATATATATATATATAAAAACATGCACTACACTAAATGGACTAATGACCCTAGTAGTGGATGCGCTCGGAATCAACCAACAAATAACACATGTGTAACTTCATAATACAAAATATACCACATATACCACATGTTCAAGGGTGATCATCTGCGATCCAATTACATTCCCGAAAAGTTTGTATCCTTTATTGTGAGATCTCCAGTATAAATATCTTTTTTATGCATTAGGAATAATGTGAACATTTCGTACAATTATAGAATGATCTTAACTCAACACATATTTCTAAAACTTTCCTTCCTCAACGTATCTTTTCTACCCGTCCTTTCTACAGGTGGTCTGAAGAAGTCTGTTAATGCATTTGGGCCTTCCCTCCGTTCTGCTCTTTTCTTTCGCATTGGTGGCGACCGCTTCTGTTCAGAGATGCCGTCCCAACCCCGCGCCCCCTCCCTTCCGCTTTTCGATCTTCTCGCCTCCCCCCCCCCACTACTCTCGCGACCTTCGGCAGTTCAGTGTGGCTTCGAGGTCGCGAGGCTATTAGAAAAGAATCTCGATCGGCGGAGAAAAAAAAAGAACAAAAAGGAATGCTGGCCATTACCGGCTTTTACGTTCGTTTTCGTTCTGCGGATGTTTCTCGTTGGTGACTCTTGTGTGAGGATGGGTCTATTGTTGTTGCTTACAGCGTGAGTCATGCGATTGTAGTGAAATTATGTATTATGCAGTAAATTATTTAATACATGACCGACATCCTTATTTTTCTTTGATATTTTATTGATTATGATATTTGTGTACTGAAATAACGTACATCAAACCATGAGAATATGCATTCTCCATCTCTCCACAGTAATGATGTTGATCTTTTATTTGGTTTCCAACAATTACCGTAAATTCATGATAAGGGACCGCGATAATTTGTGAGAAACATAGATAATCTTATTTCATAAAATAATCATATGATGAAAGTGTAATTTACTTTGATTATACATACATTTCGGTTTCTTCGGCGTTTCAATAAATTGCGATGTTTTCCCTCACACGTTTGTTGTTATCTTTGAACATGCATCAAGTCTGACGAAACAAGAAAAAATATAAGTTTGCGAGAAATCATAAAAATTCAATTGGAGGTTGATTTGGAGACTTTTAAGAAGATCTCAATAAAGTAAATGAAATAATTGCGTAGTTCGAAGAATTTTTTTATAAAAGATTGACATGAAGTGCGCAGCTTTCAACCAGCTTCTCAATCAAGTCTGAAGAAAAGTTCATTCAAACAATTAATAAATAAATACTGTCATTATGAAAACGATTTATTTAGAGAACAATTATTTCAGGACATTGACCATCATAATTTTCAAAATATAAGGCCAGCAATTTTGATCGAATTCGAAGTTATTTGAGACTTCGAAGAGAGTCTAACCAATTCAAAATTCAGATGCCCATTTTATCGTCATCTCTCTTACTTCACATCAGTTTTCTGTATGTTAGCACGGAAAACCTGAAGAAACGCAGAAAAGATAAAGGAAGCTGTGTTTTATTTTTGCGAAAATTTTAAAGGATACTTAAGAGAGAAACAGAAAGCATTAAGAAGAAGTAAACATCATACAAGATTTACAATTTCTTTGCCTTGTATATTATTGTATTTTAATTAGTAACTAGTTTTTATGCTTTATGTGTTTTACAGAATGCTATCTGAAAAACGAATCAATAAAATGTTACTACAGTTTCTTCATCCATCAGTACTGTGGCCTTGCAAACACGTCATATACAGAATTTACTGTTTTTTGACAAATAAATAAATAAACAGCCAGCTGGGGAACCAAACTCTGTCCATATCAAATGAAAGTAGTGAAACAAAACTTAAAATTTATTCATTCAATAACTCTTAATCTACGACGCCGAGGGCATTAAATCGAATTGGGACCCCCTCCGCCTTGCTTCAATGAGCGAGATAACTCAACGTTCTCGGACAGCCCAATCTCATAAATGTATTTTTCTTGTTCTTTTGACTCTTCGCGATATTTCTGAGATAAAACCTCCCTTTGATTTTGACCAATTAAATGGAGTTTCTCTACCTAAACGGTGTGAACGTATTTTGATGTTTTCAATGGAAATTATATAATCAGAATTGAATATTTAAATTTCTTCTAAAATTATCCATTTGTCTAAAACCAACCATTCTCAAGCTCTGAAAGGTTTCGCTGTATCGATCTACGTTATCATGTGAAACGAGAAGAGCCTTCGTCAAAACTTGTGACAAGTGCAGCTCTCAGATTCACATTTACATTGTGAAAAATGCACCCGCTGCGTAGGTCGTTCAGTGTAATATTAATAACTCTATGAGCGAAGACATCCTTGGTTTACGTGACGCTTATCTTCAAATGTTGAAATAAACATTTTGATTAGAAAGCGATTTTCAAGAAAATTCAGGAATATTCAGGAGAAAGGATAATTTATTGAGCGTGCTTAAAATGAACTTTAAATTGACAAAATTGTAATGTGTTTTTTTCTTGTATCATTAAAACCTGTGAAATTTCGAAATTTGAAAATCTTCAAAAGTTACGAATTCGAATACCCCGGAATTATTTTGCTGATGAGTCTTTCACCAGATAGCGGAAGAATAAGTTGGATAGTACTTTATATTATTAATATAATTATATTATATTAATATTATACGGATATGTAATATCCGTATTATATTAATATTATAATACGGATATTACATATCCGTTACTGATAAAACGATAAAGTATGCATTGTAGCTTATTTGAAGATAGGCCTATTAGTACGTACTTTCCTTGTAATTGTGACAACATAAGAGTTAATATCAGGACCTACGAGAATGACAATGCACTGGCATGACGTTTGAGAAATAATTACTATAAATTACATTGGGAATTTTCCCGTTAAATGGAATGCAGCTTTAGATTGGTGGATTTGAGTGAATGTATTAGCTTTAAAAGCATTAGTTTTCGCACCTCATACACTACGATTTATAATAGGTTTTACAATAAATGGCTGAGATATATTAGTATGGTCTGAATTGTAATATTACATAACCGTTACTAATACGAGAAAGTACGTGCAGTTAAAACAATTAGTTTCATGTTCTCCTTTTCAAAAAAAACATATTATATAGCCATCTTTAAATAGCACAAACAAATCGAAGTATTGTGTAAAAATAAATTGAAATAACGTTGAAAAGATCTGTCAATAAGATAAAATTCCTTTGAAAGATAATGACTCGGTATTGAAAACTAACAGTGTGAAGTGTCCAATGCAATATGGTTATACCTGTGAACCTTCCAAAAGTTCGTAGCTACTTCATAAATTAAAAAAGTTTGTAACAACATTTGAGTATACAAGAATGTAATTACGAAGATCTGCCTACATTTTTAGAGCTTCTCATACATTATTTTATAGTTTTCGTTATTTAAATGAAAATCAAATAGTATTACTGTAACATATGTTATTTTAATTAATATTATCTAAAAAGATTAACATTCTAGTTACTTATTTCCATATATTGTTAGTGTACATTGTTAGTTTCCATACATGTTGTTGTACCTATATCACTTCGTATAGACACAACCATTCACATCAATTAACAGCGCGTATGCTGTCTTCCATGCAGTTTCTTGGAAACCTATTTCACCCACGTATGCGCAAAAGAAAACAAAGGCTATCGCCTTAGAGATGAATGATCGACGATCTTCAAAGACAGTCTCAATTAAGTCACATAGAATATTGTAGAATGATATAGTAAAGAATATCTTACTCTACATTCGGAACATTATGACTCCTCTATCTCAAAAAAACATTGATGACACTAAGTAATGCATTTACAAATTACAAACTACTCTTTTATAAAATTGTGAATACGTGAAGGAAATTAGACCGTAAGGAAGAATGTCATCTATTATGTTTGAAGGAAACACGAAAAATACTTGGTCAGCGGGATATTTATTGCGTGAATACATGGAATGTTGTTACCATAAGTAAATGTGTTGGGAACAATTTCATCTGCACTGGTATTAACTTCACTATAATCACATGTTACATCCATAACATTAATCGGATTTGCAATTATTACTAATGCCTTGGAATTAGATTTTGTGACCAATAGTAGCCACTCATGAAACGATACCGCAAGGCATTATTTGCCCGCACAAACCTCCTGCTCTTTTTTACCTCTTTCGTTGAACAAACACTTATATGAAAATATAATCGCTTTTCTGCTCTGTAAGACAAAAATAACTAACCTCGTTTTGTAGTTTTAAGGATAATTCTCTGAACTGATAGGGTTAATTTTAATGTCATTAAAAACAGTGAAACTGAATAATCGACGAACCGTTTATATTGCAATGTAAAATTAGTCTAAAATTGTATTTGAATTAAATTTCAATTTCAAGTGAGATGAGAAAATATTGACTTTATACAATAATATTTGGCATTAAAAAATCGTTGAAAATCTGATATTGCTGTGAGCTACAATTCATTATTGAGCATGCACAAAACGTCACATCGTTACAAAGAGATGTATATAGTCCACCTAGCAGATTTCAAATGATTTGAAATACAGAATTAGATGGATATCTTAATAGAGACAAAACATTGTTTGTATTTGTTGTTCAGAAAACAAAAACGTATGTCAAAATGTTCCATGACATCCTAAGTAAAATTAATAATTCATACGAAAATAATATTGATCAGAAACTCCCGACGCTTTCATATTCTTCTTTTCAAAACACTTCATCACAATTTCATAACTTTCACTGCATTCTCAGGATTCATCAAATGCGCGAATACTAAAAAGAAATGACAATTGAGAAACGGGGATATGAGAAAGGAAGAGAACGAACGAAAGCGAAAAAAGTAAGGAGGTGGGAATGAAGTGAAAAAGACAGTGTGGGTGGAAGAAAAGATATGGAGATAGAGGAAAACTGAAAAAAGGTGGGAGCTACTGACAGAAAGAGAGGGGCAGAATGGGGAAGACAAAGAGAGAATGTAGTGAGAGGGAGAAAGATAGAGATAGATGAAAAGAGAAAGGGGTAGCAATGAGGGGCGTGGCTGGCCAGTGAAAAAGAGAGAGAGGGATGAGGTGAGAGAGCTGGAGTCAATTCTGCGAGACGCAATTAAAGTTGTGCCAGAGTAATTGGCAGGTCCGTGCCATCGACAGCTCCGTCGGTGCTTCCATGCGCGCGAGCTCGTCCTCCACTCCCCCTTCCTCCTACCCTTCCCCCTCCCCTTCCCATGCAAACCCCCTCCGCCCCCTCTTAGCGCATGGCGGCCGATATTGCTCCGCACAAAACCCCGCAGGTGGACCCCGCGCAGGATCAACGTCCGGCTTTGATGTTGGCACCCCTGATGGGATTAAAAAGTCGTGTATCGCGCAGCGCCGCGCCGCGGGATCGCCATTGGCAGGTTGTACACACTTCGGGAATGAGTTTCCGGTGGATCAACCTCGAAATAGATGGAATTGCTGCAAGGAAATGGACACGGCATCTGTGTATTTGCACGGTTTTTTAGTCGCATCAATCCCGCGGCAACGCAGGATCCTTTTTTTTGCGTTGAGGCAACTGCTACCAAACGGAATGTTTTTCTTTGTTTTATTGGTTCCCTGTTGTCATTCTGGAATCAAAACTTGCTTTCATACAGAACACTAAATTATTTATTGTGGTTTAAAAAATTTACCTCCAACGGCAATAACATTTCTAACAAACTTATATAATTCCTGTCGGAGAATAAACTAATTTGCGCATTCATGGAAACACGCAACAGATATTCCAGTACCAAAACCTAGCAAGAACACAACAATTGCTAGTAATTACAGACCAATAAGTTTATTGCCCACCCTAACAAAAAATTGAAAAAATAATATTAAAACTGTTAAGTAAACACTTAATAAGTAGGAAGGCAATACCTAAAGCACAATACGGTTTCATGAAACCAATCTCCACGCAACACCAACTCTGCTAATCACGGAACACGTGAACTCGTCTTAAAAAAAACAACAACTTCAAACTATAGCCTAATTCATAGATATAACCCAAACATTCGTTAGAGTCTGGACCAATGCATTAAATCACAAAATCTGAAAAGCTGGAAACCTTCACTACACTGCTGAAATAATAAAAAACTTACTAAATAACCTAACTTTTTCAGTTACAGTAAACAATGATCAATCCAAGCCAAAAATAAATTACACCAACTCAATCCTCTTATAAACAGAAATAGCTATCTGCCACACAACACTGTGCTGATATTATTCAAAACTATAATAAAATGTGCAATACGCCTGTCCAGTATGGTTAAATGCATCCAAAACGAGAATTAATAAAATGCAAATCATCCGAAATAATTATATAAGGACAATAACAAACGCACCATGGTATATTACAATTAACTACATAAAGTTTACAACCTAGAGCAATTAGCCCATCACATCACATACCTCTCAACTTTTGTATAAACCTCATGCAAATACCATCTCTCTCCGAATTCACTCTGTGCAGAAACCGAACCAACAAAACAAGAATTCATTCCATGTATTTCTTAAATTGTTCTCCGAAATGGAATAAACAAAAGATCCTTAATAGGTTTCCTCAGTCAATGTTGTAAGAAATCAGTTATAAGTTAGCTTTTAAGCCACCAATGCATGTAAAGTTGAAATAACTGAACCATGAAATCCTCTTGAAATGTAATAAAAAATGTTTGAGCTGGTTGTAATGACGTAAATAAGAAGGTTCATGATATAAAATTATCTAGTTGTCAATAATGTTTACAGCCTACTATTTCATCCGAAAGGTATTATGTTTTTTAAATACATACAATTATTTTAATACTTACACTTCCGTGTGCATGAGTCTCGATGGAACCAAATCTGAAAACAAAAAAATACAATTAGAAATAAAATGTTACAAACAGTGGAGTGCTCGTTACACATATATTAAATATCTTAACTATAAATAGAACATACGTATACATTACTTATATCATATTACAATAATCGCTGCAATCATATATGATTCAAAGACATTAAATTATAAGTTATTAATCTATTGGTTAATATGCAATCCCAATAATAGGAAACTCCTTTTTTCAGAATCCATTTGATAATTCTCATTTCATTTACTTTTAGCTCAGTTCATTATACAAGTAGTAGTAAATCAACTAAATCAACTTGAAATGTTTAAAATAATATGAGACTGGCATGACATTGTTTATGTAAAAATATTCTCGATCAATCGCTTTGTGTTTTATTTAAGCTCCAAAGAAGAAATGCGTCGTAAATATGGAACACAATTTTCAGTATTTCCACTTTCAAATATCTTAACAATTCAGAAACTAAGAAATGAAAAGATAGTACTGTTCATCAACGCAGATTAAATATGTTTTAGAAACTTACGTTCGAGTATACCAACAGTTTGCACAGAATGAATACTCTTTCAACATGAAAATCCAGCAAGTGGACTGAGAATCCATTCTTCAAAAGAGAATATTCTTAACATTTGTTAAATAAATACCCGTTTACGGTTACGGATAATATTGAAAACTACCCATCTTAATTCCGATTTAAAACATTTTGGACCCAAAAATAATTTGCGCCTGAGCTTGAAGGTTACATAAAGAGCAGATACAATTAAAAACAATGTTTTCATGGCATAACTTGTAGATTCAAATTAAACATAATAGAAAATACAAAGAATAAATGGAAGAAAGATACAAAGTAAAGGAGAACATTCCTGAGGGAAGCCGATAAATACACCAATGAAATATTTGTTATGACAGTGATGGCAGCTTTGACTATGATGGGATAAATACATATGATGACGCGGCGGAGGAGTAGACGAAGTGGTCGTGACCAGGTCATTTTCAAGTTCCCTTCGCATATTCACTCTCGGATCACTAGTCACCCACTGAGTTTATCTCAGAGGCAGCATTTCTAGTCAGCACCCCCTATCAGTGTGCTTTGCAACGACTGTGACATGGAGGTCCTAGAGTTTGAGTCCCGACAATGGTAGGATTTTGGACACTAGCTACATAGATAGATAAATTTCAGGTGCCTTCTGGAGAAGAATTCTAGTGACCAACATCGATGATAAGTAGGTCAATAGCAAGCAAATACTGGAGCAATAATCTAATAAACCTGCCATGGACCACACGCAATATTCCTCTTCCTTGCTCCCCCCTTGAACACATAGTTACTTTCATATGCAGTCCACTATCACGTCAGGATGCCAGAGCTTATCCCGGTTTGGGCGATGCCCCATAAGAGAGCTGTATCTAGAGGGGGAGATCTTCCGCTAGCCGGCGAGTAGTTGGGCACCGGGTCTCAACATCCAACGAGAAAGGTGTAATCGCCAACTTCCGCGAAAAAACAATAACTACACCAACGAGACTAATTACCATAGCAGTTGATTACCCGGTATCAATCAATCGTGTTATCTTTTGCACAACTCTTTTTGCGGCACCTGTGATCAACAAACAGATCAAAGTGATAGTGGATGTGGCCGCGTACCGGGTGGGAACCACACGGAATGGCAATTGAAAACGGAACATTACCTCCTAAGTACATTTACTGCACTTGAGTGCACAACAAACCTATGCATGCAATTGCATTTTTTTTTAATTTTGGCTTTTAACACTTAATCAGTGGTTATTGTACTGTGATTGCTTTTTTAAAAATGTATTTATTTAATGTCGCTTTAAAAACATCTATGGTCATTAGCGACCACTATTGATTTATACTAGAAATACATATTTTCTTTTAAATATATAGTAAACATAATAAAATAAAATATGAGGTACTATCAATTTTGCAATCAGATCATATTATGTAAACCCGCCATATTAAGAAAAGTTAAAATTCTTTTAAAACCATCTATTGAATTAAATATTTTATAAATTTCGTTCTTGATGCCAAGAGAGATTCGTAATTTTGAAGACTGGAACACTCGAAGATAATATGTGACGTTGATAATATTCCTCCACATTTTGGACAGGCGGCTGGGTCGGTTTTCATTAGATAAGAGTGAGATAAGAATGGCCAATTTTCAATCTTGTTATAATAATTTGTTCTTTTCTTCTTAACTTAGTGATTGAGATATTTAAATCTGTTACAGATTTTCGTACATTATGTAGTTTAGATATTGACGCCTTCCACTGGTGATGGAACCGCATAGCTAGAGACAGGGTAAAGTGGAAAGAAATGACAAAAGAAACTAAAGAAAGAACAAATTTGTAAATATGATATATATATATATAAATATATATATATAAAAGTGTAAATAATAGATTTTAAGATAAGTGTGTGTGAAGCAGAGTGTAACAAAAACAGTGTCTAACAGTGTGTGTAACAAAACTATTGTTTAACTGTGAAAATAGTGCTACAGTAAAATCACATGTATTACTAAGAACTTATGGACTATATAACAGAATGGAAAACAATTCTACTTTGCCAGGTTCCAGCTCACCTGGTAAGTTCTTATTTGTGAGCTACCCCACCAGAAAGTGGGAGGCTTTTGCCCTGGATAGGGATGTTATAGCTTAAATAATAATAAACAGGTGATCCCATACCCTAATAAAAGACTTTTTTAAATTTATTATAAAAATCATTTAAAGAACCACTATTTGATCGTCGATATTCAATAAGTGGGTTGCATTGTGATTGCTTTGTTCATTCATCCAGACTGATTCTTCATATGACGCACAAGGGGCGTAATAGTATATTCTTCAACGAGCGTAGAATGATAGCTATTACTCACGAGTTGATGTTTACGACACGAGCGACGTAGGAGCGAGTGTCGGAATTTCAACGAGTGAATAATAGCCATTCTACGCGAGTAGAAGACTATACTTTCTCTACGACTTTAAAATTGATATTTTAAAAATATCCAATGGGCGCCTTAACCTCAACACCAACTCGCATACTGTGTCGTGGCTCACCTGTCTAACGACAGTTGCGACCAGCCGCGGCAGAGCACGCAGCGCCTCTGTAGGCGACTGCGAGAAGCCTCTGTCGTGGTGTAATGAACTAAGACGAATGTGATTGGTCGTCAGCCGTGTGAGAATAATATTCTCGCACGGCTTGTGGAATCAGCATCATTACTGCATCCGATAACGTGCAGAAATGTATACATTCTGGAGCAGTCGTAGAGAAACGCATTCCGTGGGAGCGGGTGGCGGGCAGGTGGCGAGTTGTCGTGAGGAAATGAAGGCGCCGTCGCTGCGGAAAGTGGCGCCGAAGAGGCCGCTGGGAGGCGCGGCCGATGCGATGCGATGCGATGCGATGCGATGCGGTGCAGTGCGAAGTGCGGGGCTTGGGCCGGATGCCGCCTCTGGGAAATGCGCCAATTATAGCGGACTCCGGCGGCGGCGCCTGCCTCACCCCCCGTCGCTCCTTCTGCACCCTCCCTTCGCTGCTCTTCTTACCATCTCCTCTACTGCACCGGGAGAGATGGCTCAGTGCATCAACCTGATGCCACTGCAGTCCCTCTGACTGAGAGGTCCTAGGTTGGAGTCCCGACGGCGGCAGGATTTTCGACACTAGCTTGTCGGCTAGGTCGAATTCAGTCGCTGGGAGAATTCTAGCGGCCGGCTGCTCTGATCGGCAGTTTTCCGTGGTTTCTCCGATCAACACCAGGCGAATGCCGGAGAAGTACCCTAACAAACGGGCCACAGACCGCGCGCGATCTTTCCTTCCTCTTCCTTGTCCTATCCTCTCTTCTTACACACACACACACACACACACACTAACATGCACTACACTACCACACATGTCGGGAGCTTACAGCTTGTTCCGGCTGGGACGGTGCCCCGCTGGTGGGAGATACCTGGTTGAGGGAAAACCCCGCTAGTCGACGGCAGGTCGGCGCTAGATCTCGCCATCCAGCTGGAAAAAGATTTTCGCCACCTCCCGAGAAAAAACACGCACTACACTTACGGTATTAATGAACTAAGTAGTTGACGCGCCCGGAAACACGAATCAATCAATCCTCTATTGCAGGTCTTGGCACCTGTCTTTGCATTCTCCGCAACTTTCTGCTGCCCATCACTACTGGACAGTCACCATAGAGAAGTGATTTCAAGGTCTCCTACTGATGTCAGTGGCATGGTTCGTGGTACCGTGGCATGCCACGAGCTTCTCAGCGCAACTTGCGTCGGGAAATGAAACTATTTGTAGTAAACCTGCGTATTCCAACTTGGTGGAATCGCAGGTAGAAATGAGAATTTTTCACGGAAAAATAAAAATTTAAAATAACAAACGTTCTGAAATTTATTTTTCTAAATCTCGCCTAATTGCATTTAATTTGTAAAGTGTAAAATCGTTCAGGACGAATTTAAATACCTACTGCTCTTTTGTGGCTATGTGATCAGTTGCGTGGAGGGGCTATTTCGTCATGGCACTCGTGCCACGGCCTCCCGCTGGTGGCACCGACCTTGACATCACTGTCGTAGAGGGTCTTCTTATCTCTATTAGTTTGAGTCTATCCCCGCCACCCCTTCTATCCCTTCGCCAACTTATCTCCACCCCGGCGTCAGCCGTCCGCCGTCCTGCAGCCAGCCCCACATCCCCTTCTGTCACATCTGTGTCACCCCTCCGCCACCCGCCCGCAAGTCTCCTCCACCCAGCCATCCTGCTCCCACCTCTGCCAACCCTCCACTACGCCTCCACACGCTCCCCCTGCGCCACCCCTCTGTCCGCGCTTTGCCTCTGTTCCGCTCGTTGTACAGTCCTCTGGCACTCTGGATGAGGGGTTGGTTTACAGGCCTCTGAACTCCCCGTGTGCAGGTTCGATCCCATTCGAGTTGTGCTGATTTTCGAAGGGCGGAAATCCACAGTAGCCATGTCACTCTTGTGGCAATTAAAAGAATCCTGGCAGATGCCCGGCAAAATTAAATTCTCTGACAATATTCCACCCTAATGAGATTTCATATTCTCCCAACCACACACATCGGAGACCGACTTCTGCCGGAGAATGTGAGAATCAAATTCCAGACGTAATAGGAGACCGCCCGTGCGGTGCGCCTATTCAGATAAGTGGTCCCCAGACTCACGTTGGGGGTAGTCTTCCAAGGAAGCCTGGGTCGAAAACTTAGGTGTGAATCCCGTACGAATATAAAAAAGTCCTCTGGCACTGTCCGTCTCACCCTCTCATCGATGTAGATCCCAGCTCCCCCCCTTTCATCGGAAAATTAAACGATTTTGCAGTCAAAAATTATTTTTTGTGGGATTTTATTTTTCATAAACCTTTATTTTTTCTTTAAATTGGCGTTTGAATTATGTGATATCGCTCTTACAAATATTTTTTTATTTGTATGTGAAGTTCTCTTTCATAGCGCTTTGATGCTGGCTCCAATACTTTTAGATAGTTACATAATGCAGCCCATAAGTACTAAAAGACTTTGATTGCAGAAAGTAAATTAAAATTAAATTGTTGTGAAGCTAACCAACATAAAAAAAAGTGTCAAAAGGAAGTAATTATTGAAAAATGATTATTCTAATGAGGCAAGTTATCGAGCTGGCGGTTTCTGAGGGATGCATTTTTAAAGGTCATTATCCGAAAGACGATATTTTTAGTACTAAATGTACTGTAATATACAAAATATTACAGAACAAACGCCACGCGTTAATCTGGACGGACGGAGCTGTAATATACAAAAATATTACAAAACAAACGCCGCGCTTCAATCTGGACGGTCGCGGTTACTAGGTAACGAAGGTTGTTGACGCGCGAGAAGGGGGCTCTGGACTAGGAGAGTTGTTGGTGGTTGACTGGCATCCTGGTGGTAGAGGCGCGTATGTAAGCTGAATTATTTAAGTTGGACATCGACGTGAATAGGGAGGATAGATTGTGGAACAATTGGGCGAGAAGTGAGTCAGCAAGAAAGAAGCAGGCGACTTCGGCGACGACCGGCGCGAAGAGGGATTTTCGGCGCGGAAGTCAAGGGGCTACGAACTGCGGGGCCATCGTTTCACAACGCCAGACAATTCGGTACCGTGAACCTAATGCATGAAATCAAGCAAGAGAATTTTTATATTTTAATCTCAAATTCCATTCTTAATAAACAAAATTATTGTTGTGCCACGTTGTATGTAATTCCTTCGGAATATAAATAATTTCAGACTTCCAGGCTTCTCTGTATAGAGACAGGATACAACATTGCCAGGATAGGGTATTCCGAATCCTCGTATCTGCAACGCCTTTGTCTCACTCTCGTTCCCTCTCTCTCTCCCTTCACCGTCCGGTCACCATCCCACGCTCCACTCTCCATCACAGTCACTACGGCACCTGTCCCGCCCTCCCCCGTATCCGTGTCCCTCCTGGAACTCTTTCTCCACACATATCTCAGGTCTGGAGTTCAGTAAAAACGTACCGACACGCTTTTCCAAAGCTGAAAGGAATATTAAAATTGTGATGAAAAGCATCACATATTTGAACGTAATACTCGTATTTTCGTAAAATATGAAAATGATTCGTTTGAAACATAATAATTATGTTAACTCTAAATAAAACAAATAAAAGAGTAACTTGTGTTTTTTCTAAAATTTGTGTTCGAAATACTGGATTTGAGAGCATCATACGAAATTATTATACTATAAGGTATTTACTTATTCTTTAAAAATCATTTAAAATTTCTTCAAAACAATTTTCATTCTGTCATTTGTTAATTATTCATAGTTTTTCTTGTTCGCCTGTTTTTCTTCGTAATGGAATGTCACTTCATCGTCTTATATTCTGTTTCGCAGCAAATTATCTATGTCGCACTGGTTGCGGTTCACCTTCCCCGTCGAAGCTGCCTGGAATAGCACCCTTTGTGTTCCTCCATCCGTCAGAGAATGGACGATTACGAGGTGAACGATTTGACTGCAGTGGAAATTTATCGAATGGAAAATTGCATGCGCCCCATTGTTTGGGTGCAGATTGTCCATTCACCGGTCTAAGTCCCAACTTCAACTCTGTTTGTTCCACTGTTGAGCTTTTTATGCCCATTTTCCCGCAGCCACTTCAAAAGGAACAGATGACGCACAATTGTCCGTGAGTAAGTTGTTTTGGCGTGAACGAAATGAAATCGCATTGCGTTACCAATTCAAAATACGGACATTGTGTTTGGGTAGCCTGTAATCGCTGAAGTGGGTCAAGTGTTTCTGAATACATGTTCTGTTTAGAGCATCCTTTTTTCTTCAAGAGATCTGAACGAAGTGTTTCTGCAATAAAAGCATGTATTTTTTATTAGTCGGCGAAACCTGAAGGAATGACACAAGATTACGAATGTAATTCTGAAAATTAAGTTCTGAGATCAAAGTGTTCAAAGAACGTAGAAGTTGTTTTTGAAATACAGGATTTACACACTTAATAACTGATTAATAATAAAGTTACAATAATAATAATACAGACTTTTAGATGTTCTGATAATATTAATTATTATATGTTATAAAATTACGGTCATTACTAAAAATGCGTGTTTTTCTACTTGTGTGCGTATTGCGATCCCTCAATTTTTTTTTTTATTTTCATATTCAAAAATATTTCATGGTCATTATTTTATGTACTCAATATGAATCTTTCGAATATGAAAAATCACGTACGGTTACAAAGTTCTCTCACTTCTACGTTTCCGCGCAATTGACACAAAACGGAAATTGCTGTGGAATATTTTCTGTTCGCTCACTCCCAGTTCCAATAGATTCTCACAAAGGGTGAGAGAACACCTGAAACGTCTTGGAAAGAAATGAACGACGACACCTTCTCGCCTTACGTTCGCGGACTCATCTGAACGGACGCTGAACCGCCGCGCCGGGCCAAAGAAATTGGTCTTAGGTGACGAGGAAATGAAAGAAGCCCTTTCGCACTGCAAATACGATACCGAAATGAGGACGGAAGTGTCTGACGCTCTTAGAGCGAAATGAGTCGGAATAACGAGGATTTCCTCGCTTTGACAGCGCCCTTCGGGGGCGATTTCTGCAGATATGGAGACGATTGGAAAGTTCCCGGACGACAGCACTCGAAGCTCTTTTTTCTCACTTCGCTCCTGAGTAATCGACGAAGGGATGAGCTTAATCTCGCTGTGAACGTAAAGATATTTTAGGTCTATTGAAATGTTGTGACGTTCTCGTTGAATCCTTCCAGAGGTTTGCTGCGTTCCGACAGAAATAATCAAATTATCACTGCGTTTAGGAATCAGCCTGTTTTGGATGTGTTTCAAGAACTTAACTCATATGTCTGGATAATTATTCAGTTCTTCCAATGTTTTATCTATAACAGAGTGATGTTTTATTTCCCCATATAAATGTTATAAAAACTTCATTACAACGCTAGTGCTATAATGGTTTTGAATGCTGCATAATATTACTAAGCGAATAAAGAAATGAAGCCAAGGATTACGGCTGTCTTACAAGAAATCGCGCGGCAGTCGCTAAAGCGAGTATCATCAGGGCACGTTTTCTTGAGCTCTCGTTTCGCTAGATGCGAGAGGAGCGGGGGTATTAATTCGGCGACAGGACTGTTTCATAAAATCTGTAGCACGTTTTCTCCAGTTCAAAATATTTACAATTACACAGCATCCAACATTTCTGCCTCACATATTTTATCAACAATGTTTGTTGCTATCACTTTCTCATAATTCATATTTAATAATTCACTTTAATTTTCATAATTTAGTAAAGGAGTTGGGATAGATATTCCGGGAGTCGAGAAAACGTGCACGTATAATTCATACACAATGACAAGGATTCTTCTCCGATCATAATTCAAGAGGAACGTGCGTGAGTAATAAGTGTATATTTTTGAAAATGTGTATTTAATTTATTTTCAGAATTTAATCACTGTAATGAATTATGCTGACCGGCAAATCGTTTATGTAATACAGTTTTCGCGAGTAAGAGTGCAAAAATTTAATAAGCGAGTATATGAGACGTGCACCAAAGTCATTTTCTGTCCATATTTTACGAGCTAATGTTTTTAAATAGTACATTTATGACTTTCTAAATGTATATGATTATCTTCGTGATTTCAGCCGTGATCTCGTGGTAATTCATTTTATAAAATAATATTAATATTAATTATAGGTAATCAGTCCACAATGAATAAAGTTCAAATATTGTATTTAACACATACCTGTATTATTCCAAACTACTTTCGGGGAAATTTTCCCATCTTCAGTGATTCAAACAACATTATTATCTAAACTACGTAAATGTTTTAAAATTAATAAAATGCATTTTAAAAACGATGTAAATTATTTATTTTAATGAAGATGCTTACTCCGGTAACATGGTAAAAAAATATGCACAGATTGAGATAGGCATATTTATCCTCGATAAATGAATTCATTTTGCTCCCTCCCCACCCGACACAAAGAATAGACGATGTGGCTACTCCATTTTATGTGGAGAAATAATTACCTTTCCTCCGTGATAAAAACATTAACTACCCTTACGGGACTCATGAACACCGCAGTTTGACAAGCTCGGAAACAGGAAATAATCAATCTTCACATTCTAAAATCCCCTTGATCCCCAGATGGAGCGCCGTCCTCTCCACAATCGCTCCCTCGGGCTACGATTTAGTTGGAAAGCTGAAGGGCGCCGCGCGGAATTTCTCATCGGCGCCGATCGGTCGATTCTGCGATTTACTGTTCACGCCAACTCAGTTATCGGCAGCGACACGTAACCCAATTGCAACTATATAACGCGCAACCTCATTACGAATTATGTAACCCTTAATGCAATTGCGCGTGCGTAGCTCACTCGGGGCGCGCTCTCGCGAACCACGCGGCGAGCACGGCCACCCCCGGCGGGCGGAGGGGGGGGAAGATAGAGAACCGAGGGGTGATAGAGATGTGAAAGATGTGGATCGCTGGGAAGGGGGCGAATTCGGATGATCGAGGTCTGATGGACGGGTGGTGATTTGCTGATGGAGAAGTACTGTCAGATTTAGGCAGAAGGTTGGTGGGTGGTGATGAGCTGACGAATTAAAGGATCGAGCGTATTCACAGGAGGGAAATTGAGGCGAGATGAAGGTTGGAGGTTTATAGATTATTTCCGGACGCTTGTATGCTATGGCAATTAGTCAGTTCCGTTAGTCCCTTAATATACTGGTGTTTCTCCCCACTGCAGGATGAGATTCCGCGTCGATCTACACATCAGCTTGCAGTGGTTTCATTGTTTACAATTATCCCCTAAAGAAGCACCACCGCAGCCAGGACAAACTCTAAGCTCCCGAGAAGGGTTGTGCATGTGGGTGGGTGTATATATGGGGAGAGGATGGGGCAAGGAAGAGAAAGAAAAACATGGCTCACAGTCGGAGAGTCTATTTTAGGGTACACCTTCTCCATTCGCCAAATATTGATTGGGGAAATCAAGCGAGTCTATCGCTCAGTGCAACCACCGCTAGAATTCGGTGGCCATTACGAACTGTCTAGAAGCGGGAGGGTGATTGAAGCGGAAGGATGATTGAAGCAGAAGGATGATTGAAGCGGAAGGATGGATGAAGCGGAAAGATGGTTGACACGGAAGGGCGGTTGAAACGGGAGGGCGATTGAAGCGGGAGGGCGGTTGAAGAGAGTGGGAGGTTAGAGTGGGAGGGCGGTTAGAACGGGAGGGCGGTTAGAACGGGAGGACGGTTCGAACGGGAGGACGGTTCGAACGGGAGGACGGTTCGAACGGGAGGACGGTGCGAACGGGAGGACGGTTCGAACGGGAGGACGGTTCGAACGGGAGGACGGTTAGAACGGGAGGACGGTTAGAACGGGAGGACGGTTAGAACGGGAGGACGGTTAGAACGGGAGGACGGTTAGAACGGGAGGACGGTTAGAACGGGAGGACGGTTAGAACGGGAGGACGGTTAGAACGGGAGGACGGTTAGAACGGGAGGACGGTTAGAACGGGAGGACGGTTAGAACGGGAGGACGGTTAGAACGGGAGGACGGTTAGAACGGGAGGACGGTTAGAACGGGAGGACGGTTAGAGCGGGAGGGAGGTTAGAGCGGAGGGAAGTTAGAACGGAAGGGAGGTTAGAACGGAAGGGAGGTTAGAACGGAAGAGAGGTTACAACGGAAGGGAGGTTACAACGGAAGGGAGGTTGAAGCGAGAGGGAGGTTGGAGCGGGAGTTGGGCTGAAGCGGGAGAGGGGATGAGGTGGGAGGGAGGGAGGGTGGAGCGGGAGGGAGGTTGAAGAGGGACCGTAGGCGCGCACGTGTTCCGAAGCCCTCCGAGGACGCTCGTGTCGATGAATGCGACCGCCGCATAATGGGCCGTTAATTGCCTCTCCGGGTATGGTGAACGGTTGGGCCGGGGGATCACAAAGGCTGCTCCGATGCAACGATTGCTTCTTTCTCAGTTTTCTGCAGACCGCATCGATCTGGCTTCTTTCTGGGCACTGTGCGTGACGTCGCTGTTGCTGATGACACGCGTCATGTGTGTACTTGTTAATTTCCTCTAATCATTGTGCAATTTGCACATTCGAGGATTAGGATTCGCTTATCGCTGCGTAAATTTGAATCAGTTTACATATGGCTGTGCGGACATGGCGAATCCAAATCTCCAGAAATCTGAATATATTGTGGATGATGAGGATGACTGTTCTACATCACTGCAACATTTGCAAACTTGGTAAAGTAAAGGTTGCTTTAAAAAAAAATGAAGTTTACTACAACAATATAACTTTTAATTTTTCTGTAGATAAAGCAAAGGGCTGTAAAAAATTACAATTTAATATTCGGAGACACTTTGCAATGGAAAATTGTTATTACTGTTCAAAATACAAGCGAAATAATACATTTCATCACAATATTTTAATGCAAAAATATATCACATCTTGTTTATCCTATAATTAAGTCTAATGTGATCTGAGACTTCATTAACAATGGGTGGTATGAATAAAAATGAGCATATGCTATTTACTCGCGTTTTCTGAGCAGATGCTCGGTAGCGTATGAATAAAAGTTTCGAGAATATTCTTAAAGAATGAGTAAATTCTCAAACTTGAGAAAATTCTCACTCTCCGAGGCTCGGTAGAGCATATGCTCTCATCCATATGAATAAAAACCGAGAATTTACTCCTTTCGTGAGCATATCCTCCGATTGTTTTGAGTCTGGTCTTGAGGTGTCTCACTTTTAAATGTGAGGTTATTGTACCTTTGTTGTAAGTAGTAATCTAACAAGAAATGACTTTTTTCATGAATATAATAAAGTAAAAGTAGCACGGCGCGGCGTCGGGATAAAACTTGCGGAATTTGTTACGATTTTCGGGGAGAAACATTAAAAATTCGTCGTAACGCTTGTTTTAAGCCAATAAAAGAAGAAACTGGATGTGGCACTCGTTCATATGAAACGAAATTGAAAGTATTTTTGTGAGTAGATCTTGATCTTTTCAGTAAGATGTTGGTAGAGATTTGTGCATTTGCCAGACATTCAACACTTTGAAAAAACCTTGAGGTTATGGGCCTTGTAATCAAAATTGATGCAAATGAATGAAATTTATACAATTCGAAGAGAAAATTAACAAATAAAAAATTAAGAACCAGAACAAATAACGTTTAGTTCCTCTGCACCTTGTATTTGTACGCACATTCGTATAAAAATCTACGATATTTCATATAAAAAAACTACGATATTTGGGGCTGAATAGATTAATACAAGATATTCAAACAAAAATGTATGCAAATAAATGTGAATAGAACTACTGGCGTGAATCATGGGGGAAATAAAAGATGTTACCCAGCCTGAATCTGCTTAATACTCCAGAATATGAAAAAGTTCAGACACTTACGAAATAAAGAAATCCAATATCTTGCTTATTTGAAATGAAGGTTATGGTTTTGTCCGTGTTTAATTACGCACTATATGATTAGGAAAGGGTTATGGCAACTATATAGCTCTTCCTCGGGAGCATGTTATCATAGAGATGCTCATGAGATGCTTTAGGCAACTGAAATAACGCTTTCACATTTCATTTGCTACACTACGCGTGAAATTGAAGCTTAAGATCGAAATATACTCTTCACAATGCAACAACGATAGTTTTTATAAACAACTGCAAGGGCAGCACGCACACGAGATAGTTAAAACACGTTGTATAACAGCGCGAATCGGAACAAAATCACACCAGCTGCGTAGACAGTGAGAATATCCTCAATTTTTCATGAGAATATACTCATCACTCGGAGAATATTTTTATTCATACGAACTTGAGCAAATGCTCATTGGTGGAAGAATTTTCTCAGAACAAATGCTCATGCTCGTGAGAAGATACTCTAAGCAAATGCTTCTTTATTATTCATACCACCCAATGTCTGATATTGTTTATTTCTCTCTTTACAGTTGTTATAAGTAATACCATGAGTGCTTTAGAAATTACCGATAAATACCCGACTGGCGAAGCGAGAGAATTTCCAAAGCACAAGTGATATTTAGTATGACTATTTCTCGAATAAACTTTGAAGTTGAGAAGCTGATTCACTAATACCCGTTACGTAAGTTAATCTGCTATATTTACATATTGTAATGATTTCAGTTACTACGTTGTTCCTTGCATTATTTGTTACCAATGCGAGGTCGTCTGTAATGTTAAAATCAAGAAGGTTAAACTCTACAAGTAACAATTAATACAGTACAAATATGAACAAATAGAAATGTACAAACGAAAATATAAAACTTGTGAGTTTGTTTAATGAATTTCTTATTAAATACGCAATTACGGAATTCACAATCATCAAAATTGAATGTTGTAAAAACATTGCTATTTTCTTTTTAACGATTTTTTAATGAATTATTTGCACTAGTAGATAGTTATCTTTTTCTTGTGTTATTTTATCTGTTTCTAATACGTAGCTTCGCTCCGTAGACAAAATTGAAATTGGCTCCGAAAGTATTTTCTATTTTTCTCTGTGTTCTCTGCAGAAACATGTTGAATACTTTCTTTTATTTCTTATTCGGATACATCGCTAAATATTTTCACTATTTCGAACATTGTTTGAATAAGACAGTAGAAAAGCGCGCTTAGATGCAAATAAACACAAGGATCGACACATCGGATCCTAAGAAGAATGAATCGCAGCTAATGATTGAGGAAGAGATGATAAGAAAATCGACCATAAAAAGTTATAATTCTTTTGTGAATCACTTCTCTGATTTGGTCAATATCGTATTTATTCTTAAACATTTCTGGTCTCAATTTCGTGAGTGAAATAGTCAACTCAAGTCCTGCCTCACACGCCATTTAATTATAATCGTAGTTATAATCATAGCGCACAGAGAGCAGCAAAGGGCTAACTGAAAATGTGAAAAGGGGTCCATGGCTCTAGTAATAAAGCATTTTATTTTCATATGTTTTAAATCCCCCATAAAAGTGACGTCATTGAATGTACGGATATTTTGTTGACGAACTGATGGTTACAGTATTTTATTCGAAAATTGTTACCATATGCTAAAGAACTATTGCCTTGTGAACTAGGGATTATAAAATGAAAAATTTGGAATTTTGACTTAGTTTTAAAAGTCAACACTTTTTGTGCTAAAGGCTTTAATGCGTTGACAGGGTATTTTACCAGAATTAAAATTATTTTTTGTTTATTTATTAATGGCAGCGTATTTTTTAAATGGTAGATATTTGCAAAAATTGCAAAATAATTGTACATTTTTCACGTACGTACTTTGGATTATTGAAAAAGTATTACGTGAAATTGTGTCTCTGCTCTTGCAATTTGAAAGTGTGAAATTAAAGACTCAATTTCAGTTACCAAAAATACGGATCTTGTCTCATTTAGCGCGTTTTGACATGTTTTTATATAATTTTTATGAAATCATGTTAAATGTATTACATAAAAATGTGACATGAAATATGTGAAAAAGTTTTAAATTTCCGAAAAATCTGAATAAAAATAGAAATTGTGCAAAGTATATTATATTTCCCGTGCATTGGATGCATTCGGGGCAAAAACAAATACCTTTCATATTTAAGCTCTAAAGGGGGAGCAATTTGGATTGTCCCAAAAAAAAACTGCTGAAAACGATAGAGATCTCTCATAGCACCTATTAAAAACGAGCCAAAAATACAAAATCGGCCGAAAACCGCAGTCACAAATCATACAAAATACATGTAAAATGGGCCGAGTCGGGGTTGAACCCTCCTGTAACCAATCAAAATGAATTTAAAAAATGGCTGCAAAATTAGATAAAGAGGGCCAGAAATAAAGTTACCTCCCTCTTGTTTTACGATGCGCAGGCCAACGATTGTACTTACGATTTTTAATGTTTTTAACACCATTCCTCCGTTGAGAGTGTTAGTGTAGGTACAATTGACGTGTTCCACTTTAATGAGGAGTGATTAGAATAGATCTGTCAGCTCTGTCAATTCTACCAACTCCACAACAAAATTGCCGCGAACATCTCGTTCGAATGATGGGTTTGATTGATTGATGTTTCAGGCGCGTCAACTACAACTACGTAGGTCATTAGTCCCGTAAGCGTTTGTGCGTGTTTTTTTCTCGGGCGTTGGCAATGATCTCTTCCCCCGCTGGAAGGCGAGATCTGGCGCCGACCTACCATCGACTAGCGGGGTTTTCCCTCAACCAGGTATCCCCACCAGCGGGAAACCGCCCCCAGCCGCGACAAGCTGTAAGCTCCCGACTGGTCTCCTGGCTTGTGTGGTAGTGTAGAGCATGTTAGTGTGTGTGGTGTGTGGTGTGTGTGTGTGGTATGTGTGGTGTGTGTGTGTCAGAGGAGAAGATAGAACAAGGAAGAGGAAGGAAAATCGCGCATGGACTGTGGCCCGTTCGTTAGTGTACTGCTCCGGCATTCGCCAGGTGTTGATCGGAGAAACCACGGAAAACTACCGATCGGAGCAGCCGGCCGCTAGAATTCTCCTCCAGACAGCGACTGAATTCGATCTAGCTGACAAGCTAGTGTCGAAAATCCTGCCACCGTCGGGACTCGAACCTAGGACCTCCCGGTCAGAGGGACTGCAGTGACATCAGGTTGATGCACTGGCCATTTCTCCAGACGAATGATGGGAAATGGGCTAACAATGGAGGGCTCGTTGAGCGCGACGCGACGCGATGCGACGCGACTCGACGCCTGCGTGGACCGTTCCAATTCCCCAACGCGCACCCCGCAGCTCGGAGCGTTCGCACCGCGCGAACACGATGCGGTGCGACTGCGAGGAGCAATTAACCCTCCGGCGTGGCGCGTCCCGTCATTTCCCACTAGCAGGCGCGTGCGGCTCTCCGTGCCGCATTTATGATCTTCGATTCTCGCGACAAAATAGTTACTACTTTTATAATTGAATGTGAAGGAAATATTCTTTATTTATGTTATTATACATTTTATTTTCATAGTAACAAACTAATACCAAACGAAATAACAATATTAATTGAATCTGCTGCATCACTCGCTCCCTCCGTTTTTTGGTACGTCTTACATGAAGGGGAATGAATGGTGCAAACGTGCTTTCTAACGTTTCTTCGGAAACAACGCATTTAAATTTGAATTAGTAGTTAGTACATCAAAATATGTGTCATGAAGCTCAATAACAAAACAGCAGTAAGAATTCTAATGAATAAAATACGCAAATATTATACTTACATGACAAAGCGCATGCGGTACGGAGTGGCGCAACCGTTGCAGAGTTTCAATTTCTAATGAATAACGGTCAATCGGCAATGTGTAAATCGTAATTTCAATGTCATGCGATTGAAAATATAATGGATAAAGAATAACTATGAGCTCAATAGTGCGACACCATCTCATTTCCACGAAATCAACAAAAATGTAAGAATGCGGCACTAAGTGCCGCTACGCGCCCGCCGGAGGGTTAAAGCAGCGTTTCTAGCAAGGATTATGCGCACACTTAATACGATCGAACATTCGTTTGAATGAAAACAAATGTACGGAGAGTCAGCAAACTATTTCAGAAAGCGTATACTTTCAAATCAAAAGTTCATAATAATCAAATACGCTAAATCAGGGGTGTAACAGTCAGGAAAATCTTGACAATAGGAGGAGACAGAGAAGATGTTTTTGAATAGTATGAAGGGAGAATGAATACCGTAGCATTATTAACAAAAAAGTATATGATGTACTACTGAAGATATACTACTGAAATAATATAGGAAGACGATTAGGAGACAACGATTAAGTCTAATACTACTGAAATAATATAGGAGTCGATTAGAAGACAACGATTAAGTCTAATACTACTGAAATAATATAGTAGAGAATTAGAAGACAACGATTAAGTCTAATACTACCGAAATAATATAGGAGAGGATTAGAAGTCAACAATTAAGTGTAATACTACTGAAATAATATAGGAGACGATTAGAAGTCAACAATTAAGTGTAATACTACTGAAATAATATAGGAGACGATTAGAAGTCAACAATTAAGTGTAATACTACTGAAATAATATAGGAGTCGATTAGAAGACAACGATTAAGTCTAATACCACTGAAATAATATAGGAGACGATTAGAAGACGATTAAGTATAATACTACTGAAATAATATAGGAGACGATTAGAAGACAACGATTAAGTCTAATACTACTGAAATAATATAGGAGTCGATTAGAAGACAACGATTAAGTCTAATACTACTGAAATAATATAGTAGAGAATTAGAAGACAACGATTAAGTCTAATACTACCGAAATAATATAGGAGAGGATTAGAAGTCAACAATTAAGTGTAATACTACTGAAATAATATAGGAGACGATTAGAAGACAACGATTAAGTCTAATACTACTGAAATAATATAGGAGACGATTAGAAGACAATGATGAAGTCTCATTATCATTAATTTGTGTGTGCGCTCAGCACGTGCTTCGCTGGGCAGGTGGGCGGAAGGTGTTTGCGCTGTCTTGACATCGTGACGGCCGCCCGCTGAGCGCGGCGACCCCAGGGCTCTGCGGCCGACGCATTCGCGGAGGCGGCCGCAATCCAGAGGCTTACCTGGGCCTCTGCCCTTAGCGCGTCGCTTCCTACGGCTGCCCTTCCCCTCATTCTCCCCTTTCCTCTTCTCTTTCCCTTTCCTTGCCTCGCGTTTCAAGCTCTTCTCCATTCCACTCTTCCTTCACCCCTCTTCTAGCTATTTCTCACACTTTCTTCTCTCTTTTCCTATCTCGGCATATTTAGTTAGTTCGAATTCTTCTTTCTCCTTTACCCTAATTTTTCATTCCTCTACTTTCTCCTCATTCCGTTTCTCTTTCCTCCTGCTTTCCATTTTCCCTTCATCCCACAATTCCTCTTCTCTCCATTCACTATGCTCTACACTTCTGTTATCTCATCTTCCTTCTGTTCTTTCTATCAATTTGCTGTCCCTTGCCCTCTGCCTCCTCCTCCGCCTCCCCTTCCTCTGCCTTTCCCTCACCCCACACCACCCCACCCCACACCACCCCGCTCCACCCGCCCCTCCCGCCTGACCCACCCAGCTCCCCCTGTCCCACCCCACCCCGCTCTGCCCCGCTATGCCCTGCCCCGCCCCGCCCCGTCCCGCCCCGTCCCTTCCCTCCCCGCCCCGCCCCGCCTCTGTCCCGCCCGCTCCTCCCCGCTCCGCCATGCCCTGTCCTGCCCCGCTACGCCCCGCCCCGCCCGGCCCCGCCCCGCCCCGCCCGGCCTCGCCCCGCCCGGCCCTCGCCCCGCCCTGCCCCGCCTTGCCCCCCCGTCCCACCCATCCCCTCCCCGCCCCACCCAGCCCTTCCCCGCCCCACCCCACCCCTGGCCTCTTTGGCATTTGCCCTGCGCGGCTCTCTCGCCGTCGCAGCCCCGGAGCCGGCGCTCTCTGGGGCTGGCTTTGGCCGGAGCTGTCAGCGGGCGGGCGAGGGCCCAGCCTGGGAGCCGCCAAGCCTCGAGGGCGCGCCTTAATTGAATGAATTGCCTGCTGTCTCGTTAAGGCTTAAGGCCTTCAACACGTAGACTTTGAACGGTTGGAAAGCAATCCCGCTCATTTACTCCATGATTATTGATTAATGATAATGGTGATGACGATAGACTCATGACGAAGCTCAGGGTGTTCTTCCTCAAGTCTGATCCAGTCTCCGCACCATTCCATTAATAAATTATAAGAAGTGAACTGTACACCGTAAAACGTGAACACGACTATACTAAAGAAGTCACTTGATCATCATAAAATATGTTTTATACAATTATTTTTGTAAACCTTATTATAAACTAACATTTCCGATGCACTATTTTGGTTGCTATAAAATTTTATTTTTGGTTCAAATAATCACGGAATTGCGTTTTCTCTCCATTGTATCACGTCATTAGTGTCGAATTTATTATTATAACATGCGTTGAATACACGAATATACAAAAGTATGATAATAACTTTCATTAGCAACAGAGTAAATTAAGCTGAAATGTCCACGCAAAAAAGTCAAATAATACAATATCGTTATGTCACTTTTCCCCATTTACACTAGCTTCAGTAACAGCAGGTCATAATAGTATTAAGCAATACTATCATCTCCCTGCTTTTATCGTGATTACGCAAGTACAACAGCCACCCAGCGAATAATTTCTGGTTTTCCCTATAATTTGTTGAAGCAAATATCTCAGGTAATCAATAGTTCCTTCTAATTACTTACAACAGTCTACACAAGTTAATGAATATCTTACCACTGTAAACGTGAAATCACATGAATCAAGAGAGTTGACTTGCAAGTTTAATTCAAACTCCAAAATTATTTTTCTCCGTGATCAATGATAATGATGTTATACAAAAAACCGGGTATATAAAACTCTGTTTTAATTTTACTTTATTGTATCCGCAAATAGAAGAAAACCCGCTTTAACCCATTTAGTTTATGTCACACATTACTTACGCGAAAATACTTACCATGAAACAATTTGCATAATATAATTCTAAATATCTAATCTGGTACTATATTAGTGTGTGAATGCACATACTAACATAAGATTCTGAAAATGGCATTACATACATGTCTTTGCAGAGGCATGATAGCAAACTAGATTTGTATCTAATAATTCACTTGATCGCATACATTTATGCACAGGAACATAATTCTTGAATTAATTTGGGGTACAAGTTGATACCAACAATCTATATCGTTCTTGAGTAATTGTATTATACAATAATAATAATAATAATATTTACAATAATTATAAGTGTTGTTTCAATATTAATAATTTCTGTCTTACGAGATTTTTGATACAAGGATAAAAAGAAACTAATTTTCGTAAGCATATTTAAAAACAAGTAATATATCTGTGATTATATTCTTCATTTTAAGTAATTATCCTCAATATTAATCGTTCATTATTTTTTTTAAACGTAAAAAACTACGTTCTTAAAGAATATGACCAACAGAATATCGAATTATGATTTTTAATGGATACCTTTCATTTTAGTAAATCGTGTATTATTTTATTATTCCTGTACCCTCTGCATATTTACATTATTTTGTATATGTATAAAATGCAGAACTGTATTTTGTTACTCTTGTGATGAATAAGATGAAAACGGGTTGGTGTCTTTGATACCTATAACTTCTGTCACGAAATATCAAGAGAAATATGGAAATGTTACAGCTGCTCTGATCTCGGGATTCTGTCTTAACAGTCTGTAGTTTGACGTATACATGAATTTTCGAAACTATCGATAAACTGTCCTTTTCAGGTTTAGAAACTAGGAGGAAATTATTCATCGTAGATTGAGGATGTACACTTGGTAACTTTGTCCAAATGTATTTCTGTTTCTGCCCCTTATAGCTTTTGGAATCAAAGTAATTACTACAACTTTATTATGCAGTAACTGTGTCCGCTGTATAGCTACAATTTTTTATAGATACATACATACAATCTAATGAGTACTCTCATTCTCTCTCGAGAAATGTAAGAGAGCAGAAGGTATCATTTTTGATCTGTAGATGTAATGGCGTGTTCATTTTGAACGCAGGTAAATTCAGTAGAATCGCAGGAAACTACAGATACCCAATTTCTTTATGAGTGCTTATTTTTATAATATTTTCTTTCGAAATATTGTCGTATCAAAAGCATACATTTATGTACGATTTGCCATTTTGTGTAAATGACATACTAACATAAAATCATGAAAATTACGTTAAGTACATGTCACTGCCAAGATATGATAGCAAACTAAACTCAGGATTGCAAGAAAAGAAATGTTTTTATTGTGACAATAATAAAGGTTTTTTACTGGTTTTAAATCAACTTGTTTCAAAACTTCCACTGAAAGATAATAAAAATATTTGATTTATTTTCAGTGATTGGACGTAAAGGCATGCTGATATTTGTTGACACTCCTTTGTTGGTATGTTTCTCCACCAACACAGTTAAAATTTGTTACCCTCAACGTGACAGCTTTTACATTTTTCTGAAAAATCCGCGAACATGCCACGTGCGTTAAAGCGTGTGAAGTCTATAAAACATTAACTTTTTGTAACAAAAGATATAACCTTCAATGTTTTGTGTTGCACATCTGGCGCAGTGTGTTTGACGTGCGTGTTGAACAGGTTGCTCTTTAAATCGAGATAACACACGAGTCGCTTCGCGCAGGCACGAAAACACTCCAAAGCGGCCGACGAGCTGAATCGTGCAATTAAGAGATAATTGAGAACGCAACTCGGAGGGCCACGCGCACAAAGCGGGGCCGCTCCTGGCGCCCCTCGCTCCTGCTCCCCTCCCCTCCCCCCAGCACCGGAAACGGAAGCCCCCTTCTTGACGAGGCGGCGTTCCGTTGCCTCCTCCCTCTCCGCTCCGCCGTCTCGGACACCACCGTTCTTCAATTCCTTCGCACCCGCCGCTCGTGATGCGGCAGAAGTCCATCGGCTGAGATGGCCCAGAATAACAACTGTGGTCACTGCAGCGTCTTTTGATCGGGAGATCTAGATTTCGAGTCCCAGTGCTGGCGGATTTTCGACTCTAGAAATATAGCTAGGTCGATTGCCATCTGGAGTTTGACTGTCTCGAGGAGAATTCTAGCGACCGGCTGCTCCGATCGGTAGTCTTTTGTGATTTCTCCGATTAATACCAGGCGAATGTCGGAGCAGTACTCCAACAAACGAGTCACGAATCGCACGCGATCTTTCCTTCCTCTCCTTGTCCTGTCTTATTAATAATAATAATAATAATAATAATAATAATAATGTATTAATGTATTTATTATTTTTACCCCTTTCTTACACACTTACACTTACATGCACTACCACACAAGCCGGAGAATCGGTCGGGAGCTTAGAACTTGTGCTGGTACCCCGCTGGTGCCCCGCTCGTGGGAAATATCTAATTGGGGAAAACACCGTTAGTCTACAGGAAGACCTTCGTCGGATCTCACCATTCAGCGTGTGATCACCGTCACATACTGATAAAAAGTAAGAACTATACTTTCTGGACTAAAAACCTTATCAGTTTACGCTGCCGGAATCACTAATTCAGTCGAATGCAGCGGCTGTCTGGAGGGGAATTCTAGCGGCAGGCTGCTCTGATTGCGAGTTATCCGTGAGTTTTCTTACGAACATCAGGTGGGTGCCGGAGTAGTACCCTGAGAAACTGACCGTGCACGATCTTGCCTTCCTCATCATTGTCTTCTCTTCTCCCGTTACACGCACTCACTAAACTACCATAAAAGACGGGAGACCAAACGGGCGCGAAGATATTGACCCGCTGGCGGACAACCTGACTGCGCGGTACCGCGCTGGCAGTGATACTTGGAGAGGGGAAACCCTGCGGGGGGGTGGAAACCACAAGCAGTCGATGGTGTCACGGATATCTCGCCCCAGCGCAGGAGAGACACCGCCCCTCCCGGGATAAGCTACATGTTCGCGACAAATGACCACAACAGTTGATGCACATCGTCAGTTAACGCTGTTGACGCACATGGAGATACAAAATAACCGATCAAGCCGAAGTACCCGTTCCGTTTACTCTTTCAATAGAAAAATACGCCCAAGGAAACAGAGAACTGATATTAGAGAATATTATTTGGTAAATAGAACTATCGATTCTTGGTATAGCTTGCCTGCATCCTAATGGAAACTTTTCCCACATCAAGACTTTCAGTACAAGATTGTTTTCTAGTAATAAAGGTCTGAGCGATAAGATTAGTTGTCTCTGAAGGTTCTCTGTCATGCTTAAATGTACGCCTAAAATGAAATAGAATTGTACTGTGTAGAAGTGTATGTATTTTAGTGAATGTGTGCAATGTGAAAAATTTGCCGCCCGGCTTAATGTCCAAAGCAAATTAAATAAATGATCTGTCTCATTCGTAGGTATCTGCCATCAGCGGTGTAGCGGAGTTCACATAATCTCGCCTCCATTCCTCGCAATTGGCTCGGAGTGCGCTCACGCCAATCAGTCTTCGAATTCTTTGATTTCTACTCTTCAGCCTACAGAACTTTACGTGAATGGATGGGTCACCTAAGTTGATCACTGTAATTCTCTCTTTGAGTACTTTAGAATGTTGGTAGCAAAAAATTAAACTTGTAATTATGAAAATAAAAATGCGTTAATAAAGACAAAATTACAATTTTTACAATTACGAAAACGAAATGTGTAATGTTCACCATTGCCTTCATTGGCGCAAATAGTTTTCTGATATGTCAAACCGCTTTGAAGACATTTGCTGAAGCCAATTGAGAGAGTCTATTGTGTTTGAAAACGCCTGTTCACGCAACTACTGGTCCCTGCTGGCTTGCAGTGGCTTGAGTGGATTAGGATCATCAGTCGAGTGATCTGCAGTCCCTCTGACCGGCAGGTCCTAAGGTTTGAGTCCTGACGGTGGCAGGATTGTGAACACTTTCAACACTTGCTACATGTCTAGGTCGCATTCGGGCGCTTTCGAGAGGAAAATTGTAGCAACCGGATGCTCTCATCGGTAGTTTTCCATGGTTGCCCCGATTCGCGCGTGATCTTTCCTTCCTGTTGTGCCTTATCCTTACCCTTCCTTTCACACACACGTACTGGCACCGCACTCATGTCGGGAGATCAGTTGAAAGCTTAGAACTAGTCCCAACTGAGGACGTGTCCCAACTGAGGAGATATCTGCTGGGAAAAAAATTCCGGAGGTCGACGTGGAGGTACGAGCCAGATCTCGCCATCCAGCGGGGTAAGTTTACCGCCATTTCCTGCGTTAGAAACGTGCACTACACTTACGGAACCTTAGAAATATGCACGTCCGTAAATACTAATCAAACAATCAATCGAGCTAGCGCACGTTCACAAGCGGAGGGGAAGGGAGAAGGGAAAGAGAATGTCCCTACGTTAGCGTTTTTTTATTACCACGAAATCCCATTCCAACGTTCCAGCTCTACAGTTCCAAAACAATTCGTTTAGCCGCAGAATGTCGTTCGCAGATAGTACGGGAACCACTGCCTCCACTCAATTTTCAATTCAATTTGCGCTTCTCCCTGTCTCCAGTGCACGGCTTCATTAATTAATCGGTACCAATTTCTTAAACATCATTACCATCTCCTTCTCCAAAACACAGTTCCGAATTCCGTAATAACTCTACGATCAATGTGCAATCCGAGAAGCAATTCGCCAGATGAATCCTTGAAACAGTGTTAGATCGATATTTATTCTGCATCTAACTTTCTTTCGTTTAGTTGAGGTAGAATAAAGAAGGTAATCGGTAGTTGAATATGAAAAAGAAACGTGTGTGAAAGACGTTTTTCAAAGAAAATGTGAACGAAAACATTTATGAGTCTATTCTAGCGCGCACACATTCAAATTATGTAGTTGGATGAAAGAATAACAGCGTCCTCATAACTTCAAAGAAATTACTAACTTATCGTTCTCCATCTCTTCTGTTACCTTGATTTAATGTGCCTGGGGCGGTAGACACCTGGAATTGATTGGCGAAAACCACGAACTCTAATGATGCAGTTGACCTTCAGAATTCTAATTGATATTGCACGATCACATAACATGCAATTGAATCCACATTGATATCGCATGCCCAGTGATTAAACTGGAGTCGAATTTGCGCCACCATGGGGGTCAAACCGAGAACTTCCTCGCCTATGAAATTCGAGTTGCGGATTCGCACTTACGCAAGCCTTGGCACTTGGGAAACGTTTGATAGATGGGAGGGAAAGCGAAGTCGGTTGCTCCCTCGTTGGGCGGTCTGAGCGCGTGCTCCAGCGAACATTTTCGGGCGTCGCTGTTGCGATGCTTCCATCGCGCTCGGCAATTAGACGGAACGCCTATCGAAACAACTTATACTCCCTTCCCTCTCCCTCACCTCTCGCCCTCCCACGCTTTCCCCCTCCCTCCACAATCCCCTTCTCCCTCCACTTCCTCCCCTCCCTCCACAATCCCCTTCTCCCTCCACTTCCTCCCCTCCCTCTCCTTAACCCCTTCTCCTTCCCTAACCCCCTTTACTTCCTCCCTCCCTCTCCGTCTGTTTTCTTCCTCCCTTTCCTCCCCCTCTCTTCTTAATCCCCTTCTCACCCTATCTCCATTCACTACCCCTCTCCCTCCACTTCCCCCTCCCGCCACGTCCCCTCTCTCTCCTCCCTCCCTCTCCTTCCTCCCTCCCTCTCCTCCCTCCCTTCCTCCCTCCCTCTCCTTCCTCCCTCCCTCTCCTCCCTCATTCCCTTCCTCCCCTCCCCCTCTCCCCTTCCCCTCCTCCCTCCCCCTTTCCACCCCTCTCTCTTTAATTGACCTTCTCCCTTAGTAACTCCCTCCCTCTCCTCTCTCCCGATTCCTTCCCATCTCACCTTAACCGCCATTCTCCCTCCCTATCTCCCTTCACAACCTCTCATCCATCTACTCTCACCCTCGCTTCTCCCTCTCTCCTTAACCCCCTTCTGCTTCCCTGTCACCCCAACTTCCTCCCCTCCCATTCCTCTCTCCCTTAAATCCTTCCCTATATTCCTTCCCATCCTCTTCCTTTCCATACTCCTTCCTCCATTTCCTTGTTCGCTCTCCCCCTCTTTCTTATTCCCAGGTCTTGCCCTCCCTTCTTCTCCCCCAAGCGTTAGCCGAAAGGGAATGGAAGGGAAGGGAACGGAAAGGAAGGGAAGGCAAGGCGAAGGGGAGGCGGGCAGCTGCGCGTGGCGGGAGAACGTGGGTTAGTTGACGCCTCCCCGCGTAGCTTCGCAAAATAACCTCTTTTCCAGCGCATCCCCTCCCTCCCCACTGCTACCCGTCGCGTGCGCCCCACCCTTCAACATCCACCCTGCTTTCGCATTCTCCAACACCGCCTTCCCTCCCGCCTCAGTGTCTCCCCAACCCACCATCTCCTTCTCAATGCAGCAACTCCACCCTCTCGTCGTCTCCTCGAGGCGACACCGCCTCCCCTCAGTGCATCAACTTGATGTCACTGCAGTCCCTCTGACCGGGAGGTCCTAGGTTCGAGTCCCGACGGAGGATACATTTTCGACTCTAGCTTGTCAGCTAGATCGAATTCAGTCGCTGTCTGGAGGAGAATTCCAGCGGCCGGCTGCTCTGATCCGTGGATTCTCCGGCGGTCGGTAGTTTTCCGTGGATTCTCCGATCAACACCAGGCGAATGCTGGAGCAGTACCCTAACAGACGGGCCACGGACCGCGCGCGATATTTCCTTCCTCTTCCTTGTCCTATCCTCTCCTCTTACACACACACACACACACACACACTTACACTAACATACACTACTCTACCACACATGCCGGGAGAGCGGTCGGGAGCTTACAGCTTGTCCCGGCTGGGGCGGTGCCCCGCTAATGGGAGATACCTAGTTGAGGGGAAAACCCCGCTAGTCGACGGTAGGTCGGCGCCAGATCTCGCCATCCAGCGGGGAAAAGATAATAGCCACTTCCCTAGAGAAAAACATGCACTACGCTTACGGGAGTAATGACCTAAGTAGTTGACGCGCCCGGAAACACGAATCAATCAATCACCGCCTCCGTAACACACACCCACTGCCGTCTCCCCGACACACTTCCACACCTCCGCCTCCCGCTGCCGACTGCCCTGCCCTTCGTTTCATCGCACCACCACCATCACCATCCCGCTGCCACCTTCCACTCCCGTCGGCCTCTATCTCTGCCGCATCTCGACAACATTAGCTGCTAACCAAAAGAAAGGATTTTCTTCAAAGCTGACACTCCCCGATCGATCTGGCCTCACTCCAGGGCCTGGGCATTGTGAATGGATCTTTTAATTTTTAGAAGTACTTTGCAAGAAGCCTATTAATTTTCAAACATTTTTTCAAGGGTGGATTCAATTGTTTTTTTAACAAATATTACTTAGCAAATAGAGCAAAGTGCGCTTGTAAAAATAATGTTGGTTCGATTTTCGTTGCAACCTCTTAACCTTCAAATATTCCAAAATTTTATTTTGTATCCACTATTACAAATGTATTGTTCACGACAGAATTTTTCTGTTTCAACGGAGTAGAGAAAAAGTTATGTAATGCTGCGCGACGAAATGCCGAATTTTCGGCAGAAAAATTTTTATTATAGGGCCCTGGTAACGAAAACCAGGATAAACCCAAATGCTAAATAAAAAAAATCCTATTACACGTGATGTAGCCAGAATCCGTTTCCTGGGTCCTTGATACCGAAAAATCAAATGACGGCAAAACGTCCGTCTGTCCGTCCCTCTGTCTGTGAACTACGCTAGCGAGTAAACCGTTCAACAGATATTCTTCAACATTGATATTCCTCAATCGATCTGGCTGATGTCGCGGCTTCTTGAATTTAAATTTGATATTTTAACTTTGGGGGTATTTTACATAGATTCCCTAGGATGTTTTCGAAATTTTCAAAACAACGCCTCCATGTTTTGTGATTAACTTTTTTTGTTGGAATGTGTGAAGGACGTTTAAGAGAATTGCGCAGATATCATGTTCGTTGAAAAACTTGGTTTTTCTAAAATTGCAAAAGTTCAAAACTTTTTCGGAGTATTTCTACAACTAAAATATTATAGATAGAGATTTTTTTCCTTAATGAAATCTGTTCTATAAAGATATTTTCAAATAAGGTCATGTACAATTTTTCTAAAATGAGCATGAGCATTTTTTTGCGTAAATTTGCGTGAAAAAAGAGCGAGAAAGTACGAGCTGTTGTAGCACCACTATTTTAAAATATTTGAAGAATATTGTCTCAATAACGACTACAAAAACTTTCTTTAAACTTTATGTAGGGGTAGAGATAAGTACATTGAATCACACGACACAAACCCTATTATTATTATTATTATTATTATAATTTCTATTTTCTCAAAAAAACTTTTAGAAACGCTCAAACTACAATTTTCCCAAAAATATTTATCCTCTGAGCATTTCTATTTGAAAAGAGGTTTATATCTTTTACGATATTTCGAATATCTAATATCAATTAAAAATTTAAAAATGAAAAAATTATGGGTTTTTGCTTTAACTCAATACCTTTAGCACGAATGAATGTAATGAAAACAAACGAATCAATTACGAATTTAACGTACAGAAAACTAAGCCACTAGCTAATTGAAAAAATCTGTAAAAATATTATATTTTATTACATTCTCTCTTGTTATTTACTTTTGTGAAATTGTTTATTATGAGTGCGAAGGTAAACGTTTTTAAACCAAGAAAGATCCAAGCAATTAAATGAAGAAAGAGATTTGCTCACGATAACTGGATACATTCTTTGCGATATTCACATTATTAGGGATACATTCTTAGCTATATTTACATTAATGTTGTACATGACTGTGCTATATCGTAGCAGCACTAGTTCAAGAATTTATTCGTACATTAATTTTCCTCATAAATATTGCACAGCTCTTCATGCTAAAACAACACTCATGAAGTGGTTTTAAGGTGTAGATTATGTGAGTGTACGGATTATAATAACAATTCAGACCACTGATAGTTTTTACGTCATTAGAGAGGAACCAAACTTGCAACGTTCTCTCACTTCTCAACGTTCAAATGAATGATTTCTCAAGAACTGAAATGTGAATAAAGCGGGCAGATAATCAGAAACGTTGAAATGAAGATTAGTGATAATAGGGTGGAAAAGGTCCTTCTGAAACCTCATGGCTTGCATAAGCGCAGAGGACGCAACGTAGAGCTGAGGTTCTGCGCAAGCTGGAAGGTCTGCCTGTTGCACGGAAGTCGCGCAGCCAGAACAGTATCAGTAGCGCTGGCGGCGACAGCGGTAGAAGAGTGCGCCCAATGGCAACCCAAGGCGTTTTCTCAGAAAGCAATGTGCCAAAATCCGATTGAATGGTAGAATAAGCCTCTTTCACGCACTGTGAAATTCAAAACTAAAAAGAAACAATATTGAAATTTTTGAGAGGATATGAGAATAAAAATGATTACATAAGTTTTAATATATATTCTTTCATAATTGCGTAAAGAGAGGTTCCATTCATTATAGACAATCGGCCAAACTTCAATCTTGTATATGAATTATACTATGTTATCACCTGATTGTCTATAATGAATGGAAAAATGATTACAATTCTAACCAGTGGAATCAAAACCGCAGTTGGACAGCCGAAACGTCGGCAACACCGCCTACGACACGGCGTTTTCTGGGCAGCAAAAAATTCATTCACTCCTTTCGGTGCAGCCGATGTATGCAATGTAGAGCACTCATCGACTGCGAAATATATTTTGAGAGATTAAGTGACACATTGCAAACATTCAAAGTAAATTTCTCTGTTACACAACATTTTCTTCCATTTCTAAGAAAGTTTTCTTTGCACATTGTTTCGCATATTTGACATCATCCAAACAAAGTAAAGAACATAAAACAAATAAATGTATTTTTAATGAAAAGATTAAATTAAAACTATAACAATACGATTTGTTTCCGTAACTTTTGTTCTTAATTCATCCACAAGTTTGCAATTTCATTATTAAATATCTTTCAATACATTTTATCATGAAAGTTCGATTTTTTTCACGTTTTAGTATTTCCTGTGACTGAACGTTAATGTTCCTTTTGAGAATGCATCAATTTATTTTCAACAAATTCTTCGTTTTTCGTGTTGAGAATCATTTTTTTAATGAGGGATTGTACTTTGCCTTCAATTGTTTTGTTGGAGTACTCTTTAATGACACCAATGTTGCAGGGCCTGTAACATATTACATTTAAATTTGCAAATTTTTATTCGTTGTAATTAACGGTTTCATGTAGTCAAACGAGTAAAAAACTCTTTTGCTGCTATCTCAAAAAATGTAATAGCATTGTGAATTAATTAATGTTCCCAATTGCTTCATAAAGGAAATTAAAATTTAAATGAGTGTTAGTTCCAACGTGTTCATTTATAATTACAAACTGAATATTTTTAATAGTTCCGTTGTAGATGAAGTACATTGAGTTTCAAGAACTTTCAACATTCATTGCATGGTACTTTCTAAATCGCTTGCTGTGTTGTTTCGGGGCTTATGTCTGGCATATTTGCAAATAAAGTTTCATACTTAAAGAGGTCGTTTTTGTAAATACTTTCAGTTTTCCCAGCAGCTGTGGTCTGCAACGAAATATTTTCTGGGAGTTAATTCTGCGATGTTTTGATTTTTCGTTTGCATAACCTACATTGAACAATCCATGCTGTGGCCTCTGTTAGCCAGAATAAAAATCCTTTGCCATTTCGTTCCTATTTTCCGGAACTCTGCCATTGAATTAATACCACCCTCCACATTGAATTAAAATATTTGATTGTGCAATTGCCAAATACCTTTGACTAGTAAATTGCATTTTTTATTACAAATTTGAAATAGTATCTCTTTTTCTGATTGGAATATCTCGTGACAACTCACCAATTAACATTCTAAATTTTCTGTATTATCTGTTTTAGAGCTGAAAATTTCATATTTAATAAACTCTCTTTTGTCTTTATTAACAATTTTGGCATTGAAAAGTTTTAAAATACATTTAAACTTTAAAAATATATTAAAATATACTTTGAACTTGGTATTATGAATTCACGTCTGAAACTCTTGTTTAGTACTCATAAATAAGCGACTCTCAAAAGATAGTAAATGACAATTATTTGCCTCTTTCCAACATAAATAGACTATACATTTAATATAAAAAACTTGTAGGCGAATTTCGAATATTTTCCTTCGACTTCTTGGGTTATGGCCGCAAGCGAAGCGCAGAGGGGGCAGACAGCGAGTTAGAATATACTACATAGAGTGGCTGAGCCTATGGTTTCAGCGTTCTTGATGGACTCTCACAGAACTAGGGGCCGCCATGCTTTTTGTTGTCAAAACGTATGAGTAATGGCCTGTTGTCGTATAAAACTGTTGTTGAACTCAATCGACGTGTTGTTGTAGTATAAGATTTTATTTCTATATTGTTGTCTTTTTCGTTTAACTGTATTTAAATTATATTGGTGGTTAGAATAATAATATTTACAATGCTTTCTGTGAATTCAGCATATAACTGAAAAATATAAGTAATCAAACCACAAATATATAATTTTTCAAGTATATGCTTTCTTAGTCCTAATTTCTACCACAGACTTCGATTTATATTTTATAACAGTCAAATAGCACAAATTTATTATATTGAATAATTGCCCAGAGGGCGCTGCTTTGAATGCAAAAAATGCCTTCAATTTGCAGCAAAAATTGGTGGCGCTACAGCCACCCTCTGTAGTATATTCTTACTCACTAACTTGCTAACTCAGTAACTTGAGACGCTCTAACCATTCGTGGCCTGACGGTAAATGAGCCGGGAATTGGCAATCTATTCCCTTGCTGCACCAAATTTGAGATGCTTACTCCGCAATTATGGCCGGTGCTTGAGGCGGCGTGAGCACATGAAATGGAGCTATCACTGCTATTGCAGTGCAATTGTTATCAATGAAATTGTAGATATGTATATTGAAATGTACCAACAATGTCTCGTCATAAACTATTACGAGATCGTGCCGTTTTAACTGACATCATTTACCTTAGGACTGTTATATTCGTGATTCCGTTCCGAATTTATAGAAAAATTTGGGCGCCAGGAACAGGTTACGATAATAGATAATTAAAAACAATGCTTCCACAGCTTAATTTAAATGAATGGATAAAATGTCCGGCTAGCTGAGTCAATGGGTCACGTAATGGATATCGCTATCGCCTAGATAGCCGATTATTTGATCTGCCAACTATACAGTATGGCGGGGAATCTGAAAGGAAATCATTTATATCTCTAACTACTTAACAGTTTGTGATTGACCTAAATGAAAATCATCTTTTCATTTCCAAAAGAAAAATTTAACAATTTATTGACTTCTATTGACAATTGTTCTGCCTTTAGGTCATGACCCTCGTTTTAAAAGAAAAACCTTTGTACTGCAGTACTTATCTAACGTGGTCTTGACCGACGAGACGCCCCGCAGTATCTTCTCACTTGAATGCTGATAATCCCAAGTCCAACTTCTCTCTTCTAATCTTGCAACGCTGCCGACGACTCCAGCCCTCACTGCCTAGAATATCTACCGGTTCTTACTTGAAATTCACAGTTCCGAGTTCTCCCCAACTACATGGTAAAACGTTAAAGTCCAAAACCGCAATATAAAAACTTTCAAAGTCCTAAGCGAATTTACTGCTACACATCAACTTCCAGAGTCCGAAAACTATTGATTCTCACGTCAAACTTACAAGTCCCACTTCCCTAATATTATACTCGCGAGCGATCTGTACCACTTGACGACCTCTATCAGAATGTCATTTACTCCTCCGTTTTTCGCCCTCTACGCCTCGGTATCCGTCCTTCATTCTTATTTTTTTTAAACAAAACGACAAATTCGACAGTCCATTCTCCCTTAGCCAATCCATTCACTTCTTGCCAAATCAAGTAGCCACGCCCCTCGATAGTCATTCCTTTCTAGACCAATCCCAAATATCTTATATGACTTTCTAGCCAGCGCCCCCACCTATTCAAGGCCTGAATGCAGTTTATTGACCTTGCAACCACTACGCCGGCGTTGCTAAGGCTGTATATTGCCATTTGCAGACCTTTTAATCCCAACCCATTTTCAGCAAATGTTATTGTCAAAATATATAATATATTGGTATATCACAATATATGTAACCTACATAAGGACAGTAAGTGGTTCTGTTTTCTTGAATTCTTTTACTTAACATAAAAAATTAAACGCATGAAATGTTATATATTAATTATACATCAGCATGTTAATAACTGAATAAAATGTAATGGAACTTTCCTGAAGATGATAGATTTCCTGAAGATGAGCAAACTACTCACACGCTCGAAACGTCGAGACCAAAGAAAACAAAACTCAGCTCACATGTATTAATGGTAATCTCCATAACATTGACTTTCATAAATAAAATTGTTGGACAAACTTATGTCGATATTTCTAACCAGCGGTCACAAAGAACATACTTTTTTTTAAATTTATTACATCCTGTTCGACAATTTGTCTTTCAGGGCATTGAAATTTACGATATGTGGACAGTCGTTTGGACACTAACAGTTACCTCTTTAAGAGGATTTATGAAAGCTAATTTTTAAGAATTAGAGCAAATATATAAGACTAAGAAAAATGGAAAAGAAGAGAAAATAAATAAAATTAACGAGGATGAAATTATCTTCGGAAATTTGGAATTAATTCTCGAGGAAAGGGATAAGTTTACCAAGATTAAAAAAATTGTGTATGGTGTAATGAGGAAGAGTATTAAAAAATTTGAAACTACAATTTTTTAATCAAATCATGGATTGTAGGGAGATTTAGTTCATTGGGAATAAACCAAGGTGCATGTAGAATTTTTCTAAAGAATTTGTTTTGAATAATTTGAAGTGCAAGGAACATACTGAATATATTCTAACTCGAGGGCCCAGTGTTCGACAGGCCGTCGCCAGGTGGCGCTGGCTCCGGCG